>VRYO01001726.1:4212415-4231843 GCA_009812075.1 Sialia sialis | reverse complement strand
CCAGTGTGGGTCACTGCACAGTAAAGTTCTTCCTTATATTCAGGTGGAACTTGATGTGCATCAATTTTTGCCCATTGCCTATGTCCTATTGCTCAAAACTACAGAGAAGAGCCCTGCTCCATCTTCTGGGCACCCCCCTCCTTTAGATATTTATACACACTGATGAGGGAGAGACCACCTCTCTTCTCCTGTGCCCAGCAAAACCTTTGTTTGAATAGGCTAAAATATTTAATGGATCTCTAGCTGATAGAATGTCAGTAGCTCATCATCATCATTAATATTCCTGGTATTTGTCCTCAATTCTTGCAGCCAGCAAGACAGCAACTGCAGACTGTGTGTGATTGTACACATGTATTATACACATTGAAAAGGCAACTTGCATTGCTGATACCATTTAGCACAACCTGACTAATTCACAGCAGCCCTTACTTGATGTGCTTTTTATTCAATGCAAGCCTCTCCCAGCCTCTTCCCTCATCACAGCAAGCACACCACTCTGCTTCTGCCCAGAAAGGTTGATCTGGAAATCCCGGCATGTCCTGCAGCCCCAGGGACACATCAATGCAATCCCTGCAGGAGACCCGTCAGCATGACAAGGCACTGAAGATATAGCTGCCAGCTGCTGATGCGTGGAGAAGGATGAAAAGCTGATTTCACTGTTGGAAGGAGAGAAGAAAGTGAGAAACAAACATGAGCTCAGCACAATATTTGGAAGGGCAACAGCATCGGGGCTCTGGTGGATCCACAGAGGGAGTTCCAGTTTGCCAGGGATGATCCACTGAGGCCATCTCAGCTCTCTGTGTGCCCTGGTACCCAACCTCTTGGCTCAGAGAGTACCCTCCTGTGCCACAGCCTCGGGGAACACCAGCAGTTGTCCCAAATCATTCAAGAATTTGGCCAGTAAAATTCCAAAAAGGAAGTTTAAATATATCTCCAGTAGAGAGGTCTGCTGGCCTGGCTGGCTGGCTGGCTCGGTAGCTGAGCTGCAGGAACCCAAGCCACATCCTGTGCTGCTGTGCCCAGTCCCTGATGTGCTCCTCATGAGCACATGGGATCTGCACAGCTCCCAGCCAGTGCCACCTACACCCTCTCTAGGAGCAGGAACTTGTGTGGGGAGCACAGCTGGGTGAGGAAGGTGGCTGCAGCCAGGGGACCTTTACCTGTCCCCCAGCCAGGTGCAGCGTTCCAGCTCGGTCCCTTTGGGACGCTGCTCTGCTGCCACGTGAGCGGGAACCAGCCCATGGTGGCCGAGAGCCAAACTGGCTCCAGAGCTGCCAGGCAGGAGGGAGCTGGGTAAGTCTCACCCTCATGCAGTGCCCAACCAGGCCAAGCCCCGGCAGGTTTTCAGTGTTAGAAAATAAATGCACGAGCGAGGGGGGAGAGAGGAAAGTGTCCGTGCAAGCTTCTTGCATCAGCCGTAGGGAACATCACCTTGGCAGGTCGGCTCTCAAACACCCATCCTTCATGGGAAGGGAAGCCGGGTGTGCACCACCTCCAGCTGGTGTAAACACACTGGCCATGTCCAGCAAGCTCCTCTCGTCCCTTGGTGTCCTCACCTCTGCTGAACCCATCTTCCCCTGCTCTGCCCAGCATCCACAGCACTTGGATGTTCTGCTCCTCCCTCCAGGGACTTGCTGAGAAGCAGCCAAGGAGTCTCCACATTTCTGAAGAACAATTCACTGGGAAGTAATCCATCTCTGCTTTCCTCAAATTCAACAAAAGCTGACCAGCATCCCCAGTCCTGCTTCTCCGCCTCATCCTTCGCCCCAGATGTGTCCCTGTGCCTGCCCAGACCACTTCAAGCAGCTCCAGGTGCTGCCCCCCAGCCCTGTGCTGGCCCTGCACAGGCTCTGAGGAAGCAGTCTCCAGGGAAACTCCTCTGCTGAGCAGTGATTTGGGCAGGAGCTCCCCACCTCCCTTGCTCCGTGTACAACAGCTTATTTATTTCTCCCTGACTGAAGCGTGGCTTGCATATTTATTGCAGACAGCCGGCTGCTTTGGTGCTGGCCTGGAGGTTTAAAGATGCTTTGATGGTGGCCATTAATGTCTCTGAGCATCTCTGGGTCTTGCTTGGCTGGAATATCCCCAGCTTCATTTCTGCTGGTCTGGCAAGGTCACCTAGGGGCCCAACCTTCCCTTTGGGAACAGCTTTAGTTCAGTGGCCTGGAGCAAGGCCTGTGCATGGCGAGCAGCACAAAGCAGCCAATGTGACTGATGTGCTCCTTAACTTCACCGTCCTGTTTGGCTGGTAGCTCAGCCTCTTTCTCAGGTTCCACTTGCCTAATTTTGTCCAGCTCTGTGGCCACGAGGTCACAGTTAAAAGTGTTTCCTACAGTTTCACCTTTGCTCTAGCCTGGTCCCGAATGCTGATCAGCGTTTGCAGCACACTCCTGATCCCCGCTCCTTTCCCCGCATCCAGGGGCTGTGCAGACCTCACAGTCAGCTCAGATTTGCAGTGTGCTTCAAGGGAATTTTCTCTCTCCAGCACCTCCAGACCAGTTTGCTTGCTGCCAGTGCTGGTCACGCTGTTCCCTGGTGAGATGCCCAAGTTTTACACGTGGATGGCAGAATATTAAGGCTCAGGCATCTTTAACGCTGTGCAAAAGAGAAAGAGGATTTTTCCAAGGAAAGCCCAAGCTTCCTATCCTGAGTCATATGCTTTGACTTATTTATGTGGTTGTTATTGCTCCGTGAACCCTGCCAGGCAGAAACATTGTCAGGGACAATGCACACAAGGCTGGGCTGACTTTCCTGCAGCAGCCCTGCAGTGTTGCCCTCCAGCAAACCCAGCTGCCCCCAAGGGGTGTCAAAATCCTGCTCCCAATGGACTTGCAAATGCAGCCTGCCCATTCAACTGTGCCCACAGGGAAAAGCTTTTCAAAGAATACTCCTTCCTAGAAGAGAAAGATCTTTGATCTGAGAAGAGGTGGTATGCTGGTGCAGAACCATTCTTAGGACTCTGGGCCTGATTGAAATGGGAATTTTTAATTTCAGAAAATCTGACAGTTTCCCATTGAAAAATATTCAGCTCGCCCTGAAGTTCCTCATCAGGATAATCAGACCCAACCTATAGAGTCTGTTTGAGATTCTTTCCCACAAAACAGTGGAAGTTTTCAGTCCCAATTTGCTGTGCTACTGGTGGGGCTGGGGACAGGCTGCCAGCAAATCTCTGTGACCCTGCCATGGAAAGTGCCTCCCAACCCCAGCAGACACCTTTAGTGGCACATAGTGGCCATCACAAAGGATTCAAGTACTTCTAAAATAAAACACACAAACCTTTTATTCTGCTACTTATAATACCCACATTTCAACCTGCTTTAGCTCAGTACCATAAGAAAGTTGAAGAGGAAAGAAGAAACATCCATTCCTGCAGTTTTCTGCTTATGCCAAAGACTCCAACATCCCCTTGTTTAACGCAGATTTTAGCTTCTCCTTGCTCCATTTTTAACCCCAGAGCTCCCACCCCTGCTCTGGAGAGAGGGACCATGGACTAAAGCACAATGTGCAGCCAGAGCAGCAAGCTCAGCTTCTCCACTTCTGCTGCTGGGGCACGGGGGTGAGAACACACTGAGTTCCACAGGATTTTTCTATCTGCAGCCATGTGATGCAGAGAGATGGAAGACACTCCCTGGCTCTGAGATTAATTCACTTGGACCCTTCCAGCAAAGCATATGAAGGATCAGTGTGAAGAGTGAGCGCATTCCCACCAATAAATAATTTTCAACCTGCGTAATAAAACAGCGGACACTAACGAGTTCCATTACATCCCCATTAAAAAGTGCTTTCACTTAGCAGGACTGCACAGCCCAGGGGCTGGGGCTTGGTGGTTCGATGCTGCAGCCCAGCCAAAGGCACTGTGCTCTCAGGACACTCATGCCAAGGGATAGGAACCAGCTCCCAAAGCTGCCTGCCCCTCGCTGCTTCCAGCCATCCTCTGCATGGTGGGAAGTGGTGTTGCACATGTGTTTGTGTCTGAGTACACCCCATGGATTTTCCTGGTGCTAGGAAGTTAGATTGAAATGTGAGCAAATATCCTGTAATTAAAATCTGAAGCCTGTTATGCAGCTTTTGCGTGTTTTTAATAAGTGGATTGGTGGGGGGAGATATCTAATGATATATAACTGCTTTTATCATCATAACTTTTCCCTCCAAAAGCCACAGTTCTTGTAGGACTCCCCCAAAGCCAGTAAATAATCTTGACTGCTTGAGAAAAATTCCCCCATTTCCTAGTTATTGATGACATAGGCTTTGGAAAGCAACACCTCCTCTAGAACACAATTTCTCACTTCGTATATTTTGCTGGAGATATATTAGCCCAAGGTTTCTTATGTCCCCTAAACAGCTTCAATTTCCAGGAGCTCGTGAAAACATGACATAAGATGACCACTGAACCTGAGATTTTCTTTGAAGGGTATTTACCCTCCATGCCACCCCTCCACCATCAGGAATTTCAGCAAAAATATTTCAGACTCTTCTACAAGGAGAAATGAGATATAAGGGCTGTACTATCCTTGTTCAAGATGCCTTGAGCTCCATGTGCTTCAGATGAGATGTCCTGCATCCTTCCCAGATCCCAACCCCCCAGAGCAGTGCCAGAGGTCCCTGACTCAGCCCACCCAAGGATGTGCCATTCCTACGGAGAAACAAAACATGCTGGCAATGTGCTGTGATTCCCAGGAATTTGTGTTTCCCTGCCATCAGCTCCTTGCACCAGCACTGGCCAGGGTGATACGTCTTTCTGCCTTGTGCCTGATGTGCAGGGAGCCAGCGGCTGCTCCGCAGAGCTCAATTAATTCAAGCAGTGGCAGCTTGTGCAGGTGCCCTAAAAGCTCCCGAAGACTCAAGGTGAGAATCAATAAGATTGATGGGTGGAATTGCTGGGATATTTTCCTCTAAGCACATAAGGATAATTAACAGCCAAAAGGCTTGGAGTCAACCACCAAAGTTATGAAATACTAAATCAGAGGCAGCTCCCTTTGCAGGTTGTACATTCACGATGAAGCCATCAGCCATGCACGGCCACAAATTCTCTCTTTTCCCATGGGACTCCTGCTCCTTCCAGTGCCTGGCAGTTATTTAAATATTGTTTTACCCCTCTGCAGTCAAAGTAAAGCCCTGGTCTTTGCCATTCAAATCCTAGCCTGACCCACAGCACAAGGACAGCACTGCCAGGTGTTTCCCTGGCAGGCAGCGCGCTGGGATCTGTGTGTTGCACCAGTAGGTGCAGACCCAGTGGGGGCTGTTCTCCTCCTTGGATAGCCAAGGAACTGAAAAATAGTGAGAAGTCAGAATCCTTTTGCTCTTGTGTGCAAGAGTTCAGATTTCTACCCCCAGACTTTTGAGGGCACTGGGCATCCTGCCCCAATGTTTGCATTGCCACTTTTGCAGCCATGGTGACTCTGGTGCCAGGCACAAGCAGCCAGCAGCCTGGACTCCAACAGGCCTCATGGGGGGACAGAGGAGGTGGAACCAGGCAGGAACTCCATCAAGAGCCAGTCTGGAGTGATGGGGCTGAGCTGCCTGGCCAGCTGTCCCACACACACAGTTCATGTCCCCTCCTGTGACCCACAGCAGAGGGTCAGCACACACTCTGCCTGTCCAGCCGGTCCTGGCTGCCTGTCCTGAGCACCAGCCATCCCACCAAGAGTGACAAAGCACCCCAGGAGGGTACAGCACATCTCTGTGCCCAAGAGCTGCACTGTGCACACAAGCAAAGGGGCTGGAGCAGGGGCAGCCCACGCCTGACTCTGACCCCCAGGCACGACCAAATGATCCTCCTTTAACTTGGTGCTGTGCTGTGTGAGCCTGTTGTGCTCCTGGTATCACGAGGTTCTTCCCCCACTGCATGTTTCTGCTCCCATCCCTGCTCCCATTGCAGGGAAGTTTCAGTGCTGAGCAGGTTTTCCTGCCTTTTCTCCTCATGCTGTGGCCTGGGAAGGCTCCATGCTGCACAGATGCTGCCCCAGCAGCCAGCACAGCTGTCCCAAGCACCCAGCAGCCAGGGTGCATGGAGGGGACATGGGTCCATGCTCTGAGCATCCCCTCCCCTCCACTTGTGCTCTGCCTCGTGCCAGACCCTCTGGCTGTGACTCCCACTCAGCCTCGCCAGCTTTGTGTTTGCTTTCCCAAATATTTTGCTGGTGCAAAGGAAACATCAGCCTGCTGAATCGTGAGCTGAGCCACCTCCACCTCCGAGCTGAAGCCCATGAAGTGGGAGAGATGATAACTTGGAAGCAAAGTAATGTGAAAGCATAGAGCAAGATGCACCAGTCCTCCTCATCCTCTGGCAGTCTGCCCTGGTGCCACCAAGTCAAGCTGGGGACAGTCCCCGTAGCCAGGATGCTGGCATTGCCACTGCACCCACCACAGCCTCCTGATAACACGCTGTCAGCAGCTGATCAGCGAGTCAGAGGTAAAAGGGCTTCAGCAAAGTGCAGTGCCAGCACCCAGCCGTGGCCACCGCTGTACAAGCACGGCCCGTGGGACACAGGCAGGGGGATTAAGAGATCTGTGTCAGCAGTGGGCTTGTGTACACAAACACAGCAGCTAAAAGGGCTCATGTTCATGCTTTGTCCCCAGGGAGGTCACTGGGGATGGGAAAGGGTCCTGGAGGGTTGGACATGCAGTGTCTGTGTCAGTCCTCTCAGCCAGAGAGGAGCGGGGCTGGGGATGGCAGGGTGAGATTGGCTCAGGCAAGGGGACTGTCCCCCAGCTCCCCTCCCTGCAGAGACCCGGGCTGGGAGGGCAGATAATGCTGTAGTGCCTGGAAGGTTGCAGGGAACTCCCTGGCTCTGCAGTGGCCCTCAGGAGGGCTGGAGAACCTCATCAAGTTCTGGAGATGAGAGCAAAGAAAAGGAATTGTTCCACCAGTGGTTTTGAAAAGCCAGCCTGTAGCTGTTAATTTAGGAAACAGTCATCAAAGTCAGCAGCTGCAATGGCATTAACTAGAGGATCTCTATATAGCTTGTCTGCTTTCCCAGCTCCAGGGGGCAAATAAAACCATAGGATGCTCATGGACATTCTCCTCCAAAGCCTCTGGGAGGATCTGGAGTCCACAGACCACAGAGAGCCAGTGCACCAGGAGCCCAGGCTTCAAGATACTGTACTCCATGACTTTATATACTTGCCCTTGCCTCTTCTGCCTCTGCACTTCCCAATGAGCTCCTGAGGTCCCTGACAGCTGAATAAGCAATGAGGGGAAAAAGAGACCCACCTCAGGGACCTGAAACATCCTCTGTCTCCAACACTGTCAGGGGAAGTTAATGTGGGATGAGAAGTTCAATTGCAAATCTGGGGATGCAGTGTCCATGTTCTGCATCAATGCATTCATTTTTACAATTACATTGAGCAGTATCTATTTTATATATATATAATTTATATATGTAGTGATTGAAGAAGTCATGTGGATGTTAGGTGATGGAGATTGATGGAGGAGTGACAATACTCCAGCCACCTTGGGTGAAAGGATCTCGGGCCAGAAGTGCAGAATTTACAGGTGGATTTTGTTGTATTTTGGCTGCCCAATTTGGCGGTGATACAAGAGCATTCCCTTGTCTAGTGAGAGGAACAGTGCTGACCTGTAATGGAGTCTGTCCTCCTGCCAGGCTTGTTGTTAGACTTTGAAGTTCAATCATGAGCAAAATAAATGCAAAGTGAAGCCATGTGCAGTCAGAGCCAGGATTTCTCGCCTGTGTTTCAGTCTGTTCAATTTTCATGCTTTTCAGCTAACTCTGTTTGTTCCTAAACACATTTTCATCTGACAGCAAGGAAGGCCAGGACTTCAGAGTGGAAACAACAGGAGCCAGAGAGTTTATCCTCTTCAGAGAGAGACATCTTTCAGGTCCTCTCCATCCTCAGAAAAAGAGCAAGGAAAAAAGCACATATTGCCCCTCTCCACCCCAGCAAGTTACATACTTGAGCTGCTGTTCCACAGTGAAATCTTGCCTCTGTTTCAGTAGAGCCAGAACAAGGTCAGCACAAGACCACCCCAAGGTGGTCTTTCCCACTCTCCAGAAACCCTTGACAGCAATTTATATCCTCAAGCAAGATTACCTGTAAATCTGCCCAGCAAAGAGAGGTCTTTACTCTTGAAACGGGATTTTTTTTTCAGCTTGCTTCTTGTCTACTGCCTTATCTTATTATTTTGTAATTCCTCTCCTAAAGATGCAAAACTGAGGCTTGTGCCAAACCAAAACATCCCCGCAGTTTATCTGAGCAGGGAGGAGCGTATGATGGTGGCCCAGAGCCTGGAGCAGGACAGCAGCTGGAGCCTGGAGAGCAGCCAGGGATGGTTAATGCTGGTGGGCCAGGACACCTCCCCAGGACAGCATGACACAAAAAGCACATTAATGGCTGCTTTTGACTTTTTCTCCTCCCTGGTGGGATGGGGACACCAGAGAGAGAAAAACCCAGGGCGGTGTCCCTGCACACACACCTCTCCCTCCCTGCACCTGCCGAATCCAGCCCCGTTTCTCCTCCAGCAGCTCCTGAGGTGGTTTTGCCCGAACGCTCTCTCCAGCAGGCACGAGCCATCCTGCTCTGCGTGGCACTGCAACTCCTGTGCCAGCACTGGCCGACTGCAGCTGTACTGTCTTAGCTGGTAATTTAATAATTAACTTTAGCGAGCCTCATTAAGGCACCTCCTGCCTTTCTGCACATGGCAATGGTGTGTTACAGTCACTGATAATCCTGGCCAGGGCCGGGGCACTGAGCTGCTGCTGCTGAGAGGCACCTGGGCACGCTGTCTGCTCAGTCCTCAAACACAGACATCTCTCAGGGCTCTCCAGCCTTTTTCCCCATCCTCACGCTCTCTGGGGGCCAAACACTTCCATCTTGTCCCCTTTCCAAGCAGGGGGTCCAGGGACAGATGCAGTGCAATTGCTCTTTGAGGACTGCTTGGGATGTTGTGCTGTTTGGGATGCTTTGCCTACTGAAGCTGCTCTCCCTGCAGCTCCTCTGGTGTCCTGCTCAGCTCTGTCATAGCCCATACACCAGGAAAACCCTCAGGAAGTTGCAGTGAGGTTGGCTGCTTGCATTTAAACTTTTTCTAACACACTGCATAACCACTTTTGTCCCATCTTGAAGGTCTGCTGGCTGCTGGAGGGCAATCCTGCCCATTCATCCCACTTACAGGGGTCAGGACAGGGTTTGGAGGCAGCTCCTGGGCTGCACCTGTCCCAGGAGCAGCTGCTGGTGTTTGGGCATTTGCAGTGCCAGCACCAGAGCAATCAGGATCCGTCCTTCCCTGGAAGAACCAGTTCCCCAGGTAGCAGCAAATGGCACTTTCCCTTGGGCAGAGGCCAGGGACCCTGTCCTGCTCAGCAGGGCTTTGCAGATAGGCAGCTGCAAGGCGTGCAGTTCACATGAAGAGTGGAGATAGAACAGCCAGGATGGGAGCACTGGGCCCTCGGAGGGGCCAGAGGGATGGAGTGAGAACCTGCAGGGCTTTGCCCACGATAAAAGCTTCAGCAGCCCTGTGTGTAATCAGGAGAGGGCAGCCCCAGCTCTTAACTGCATCTCTGGTGAGCCAGGCTGGGTGGGGTGACACAGGCACCCAGGAGGACAGTGCTGGAGATAACTCAGCACCCCAGGAGTCAGAGCTGGCAAGGGAGAGAGGGGCTGCCTCTGGCAGGGGGGATTTCCCTCCATGGCACCTGTGCAGCTCCGGTGGGCTTCCCTGCATGCTCAGTCCTTTGGGAACTGGCAGTGCCATTCTCCTGCCCTCTCCCTGCACCTCTGCAGTGGAACTCCCCCATCCCCATCCCTGTTTCCATGGACAGGAGATCCAGGAACTAAAATGGAGATATTTGGGCTTGGCTCAGCACCACAAGTTGCAGATCCTCCACCACCAGCATCCCCAGCTGGTCCAAATACCTCCTGTCCTGCTCAGAAGCACTTACAGGCTCAGAGCCTCTCTTCTTGCTTGCAGCAGCTTTCATGTGCCCCTGTGGCCAGACCTGGGCTTCCTAAAATCATATGGCTCCAAATCAGGACCCGATCCCAGCTTTGCAACTCATACCATGTCTGTCAGGGCAGCTTGACCCCATTCCTGTGCCCACCCTCCTGGCAGGAGCTGCTCCACCAGCCAGGGCTCTGTGCTCTCAAAGCAGACTATTTTTTTTTCTCTCCATGTTTTTAATTTTTTTTTTTTTATTTTTTTTCGACCAAGCAGGGTGTTAGAGGAGCATGGCAGTCTGGGGAGGATGCTCCCAGCTCCCTACCAGGAGTTACAGCTTTTTCCCTCACTATTTCTTTGAGGATGGCACAGCCCCAAGCCTCCATCCAGCTGATGGTGCAGCTCTGGGCACCCTCCAGCCCTGCCCCGTGACTCAAGAAAACCACCTGACCTGTAAGCAGGCACCCTGGAGCACCCCAAGAATGGAGGAGGATGTCCTTGGACCCCTCCCAGCAGTGCACTGGAGCCAGGGGGGAGCTTTGTTTGGTGCCTTGGCCTGCCATGCTCTGCCGTGGGCTCTGGCTGAGCCCCCAGCAGATGGTAGGTGCCATGGAAAACCCACTGAATACCTATTTATGGCTCCCACAGCCTTGTGCTGTGCTTTTTTAATGTTTTCCTAAAGAGTATTTGGAGGTGAGAGAGGTTCCCCCTCTCCCCGGTCCCTGGGGCTCTTTCTGGAGAGGCATTAGAAAATCGATGCAGTGGGAATTGGGAATCCTTTCTGGGAGGGATGAGACCCCGGGATGGTGCAGGCAGAGAAATGTTTGAGCTGTCACTGTGCCCAGCAGGGCACTGCAGAGGTCGCGGTGGAAGTTTTGGGGTGGTTGAGGATGGGGGACCTGCAGAGCCAGCTTGAATTTGCCAGCACGCTTCCCCTTTCCTGCTGGGAAAGGAGCCAGGGCACGGCTCAGCCAGGAGAGAAGGAAAATCGCTTTGGAAGGAAATGCTGCTGCTGGCTCGTTCCAGGACGAAGCTGGGAGCGGGGGAGCCCCGGGATCGGGGAAATCCAGGGATGAGGGGAGATCTGGGGTAAGTGAAATCCAGGGATGCGGGAGCTCCGGGATCGGGGAAATCCGGGGATGCGGGGAGATCTGGGGTAAGTGAAATCCAGGGATGCGAGAGCTCCGGGATAAGTGAAATCCAGGGATGCAGGAGCCCCGGACGGAGCGCAGCCCTGCTCGGCTCTGCTGCCACCTGCCGCCGGCAGCCCGGCCCGGGGGGAGCCCACAGCACCGCTCTGCTCACCCCTTCCTCCCAAAACCACCGAAAACAAGCCTTTCTCTCTTGCCAAAGAGAAACGTTTGTCCCGCGGGAACAAAGGATTGGCTTGAAAAGCAGCTGCCCGGGGCAGCAAAGCAGAAAGCCTCCTCCTGCCTGGCTTCATCCCAGAAATACATCGCAGGAACACGTTGCGATGTTTGTTTCCAAGGTGTCCTCAGCCCAGCACTGGTTGATACGCCCTGGCTCTGGCTGGGGCATCCCCCAGATAAGATCTGAGCCCGCAGAGCCGAGCATCCCGCGGCACCGGAGAGATGCAAATATCCGCCTGTGCAATAAATTCATATGAATCCCATTTCCCAAGGGTTCCCAAAAGAGGTCTTTTTTTGTTTCTGTGTCCTCTGCTCTCGGGGCCAGTGAGCGCCAATTCCTTCTCCTGGTTTCCCTAAGTCTCAGCCGCACAGACAGCCCAGCTGCTCCCAGCCCCGGAGGGCTGGGCTGGCAGAAACCAGAGGTGGAAAAGCCCGGAGATTCCGTGCTCTTTGCAAGTGTGGAGATAGTTTAATGTAACAGTTCCTAAACCCTGGCGCTCCCTGCGGTGCCCTGCTCTCCTCAGGGACGGGAGAGCCCCGAACAGCGAGAGCCCAGCGGGGAGGATGCGCTGTCAGGGCTGGCGGCTGTGTTACCCCAGGACATCCTTCGTCCATAATCCTGCCTCTGAGCCCCTCCGGGTCCCGCTGAGCCGGGAGGAGAGTCCCAGGAGCCCCAAATATCTCCGTGTGGCAGGGGCAGCAGCCGCGCTGGGGCTCAGCGGCGGGATCGCAGTTTCCAGTCGGTTCGCCGAGTGTCCAGGCGGTGGCACATGTGGACTGTGGCTCCGCTCGGGGCTTGGCCCATTCCGCCCTCCTGGGCCGCGTCCTGGGGATGCTGCTGGCCAGGTGATGGTCACCGGTGGGAGGGAAATCCCTACATGCGTCCTGCATTGCTGCTTTGAGTCTCTCCCGCTGCGGATGGAGCTGCAGGCAGGCCGGGATAACCCTCTTGGCCATCAGTGCCCGTGAAGAGCGGGTCTGGCACTGCCCTGTGCTGCTCTGCAGGACCCTCCCCGGGGATCCTGCCTCTCCACCGCTCCCTGAGCAGGGATGCACCGTGGGATGCAGTTGCTGCCAGCCTACCTGTGCTCCCTGTGCCATGGGAGCTGTCTCCATCCTGCCTAACACAGCACTCTGGCTCCAGTCCTTGCCATGGCCAGCAAGCATGAGCTGCCAGGATCATGTTCCAAGTGAGGCAGGACATTCATTAGGACTTCAGGGCCAGCACTGAGCATCTGCCTGCAAACATGCCCAGGTGGCAGTGCCAGAGTGGCAGCGCACATCCTCCATGGTGGGCTGGATACTCCCCTCCTGCCTGCCAGGAGGGTTCATGGGGGGCTTCCTGCTAAACTGAAGGTTTGGGACAGGAACATGCATCACAGCAGTTCAACCTGGAGCATCCATGCCTGGCTGCCTCCCACAGGTGGGCTTGTGGCTGGGCAGGGAGGCCATTTCCTCTTCAGAGGAAACTTACAGCTGCAAAAACAAGATCTTCCCCCTTAAAAAGCCCCTTGATCTTTCCTCCAAATATCAAGCTACTCTGCTTGGGACCACTCACCAGCCAGAAGGATGTTACAGCTGCTCTTGGGTATGTTCAGCAAGGCATCACAGCATTAGCTGAGCACTCCAGCTGAAACCCTCATCCAGCTCCCAGGGCTACCATCTATCTCCTCTGAAGTCCTGGTGGTGATCAGTCATCCAGGGGAAGTGTGTGGCACGGTGCCATTTGTGGATATTGGCAGTGCCCAGGTGGAACATCTCTCTGCTGTCAGCCTGCAGTGGGTGTGAGCCAGCACCTGGCACTGGAGGGAAAGGGCAGGGCTGGGGTGCAGGACATGCAGGCTGCACTGAAAGGAAGGGGCACAGCACAGGTAGCAAGTTTGTGAACACATGTGGAGTTTGAGCAGGCTGCTACCTCCCGTGCTAAGTGCAAAAAGCTTCCAAAGGATCGCCATCAATAAGCGTGGATGGAAACCACGTGGGGGAAGCCCTGGAATGCCAGGGACACGCTCCGGTCCCAGGATGGGAGGCTTGGCAGCCAGAGTGGCACAGCTGATACCCCGATCCATGACCATGAAATTAATCATCCCATCCCTCTTTGCACAGGCAGTGCTGCCTAGTGGACACCCAGCCCACGGGTGCGGGACAACTCGGGAGAACAACCCAGGGAGGGTGGTGGGCACGAGTGGAACCACCGAGGCTGGGGGGTGCCTGGAGTGTCCCAGCCTGTCCAACCAGGGCTGGAGGATCCAGATCTCAGGTCCTGTCCGACTCCAAGGCTCTGCAAGGGCCGCTCCGTGATTAACTGCGCTGCGGATGAGCCGCGCTGCCGCTGCGTTTGATGTATGGAGCAGGAGGTGGCCAGGGATTTTCCTCCCCTTCTGGGGTTAATCCTTCCCTGCCTATCGCAGCCCTTTGATTGCAAAGCCCTGCAGATAAACCTCCTTAGTCACCAGCAGACTGCAGGCACCGACCAAAAGGATGCGGGCAGGAGTGCGAGCTGGGGAGATGCAGCGTTCGGGAGCTTTCCTGCTCTAACTGCAGAGTGTGTGAGCTCCTTGCAGCCTTTGGAAGGGGAGGAAAGTGCTTTTATTTTGATTAATCTTGATTAATTCTGCTTATTTAACCAGAGATCTAAAGTAACATGAAAAGAGCCACAAAACCCCAAACGAGCACCTCTCCCCACCCTCTCTGTTTGAAGGAAACCTTTCCAAAGTCGGAGCGCTTCAACAAATCAGGAACACACCCGCGAACATGCGGTTTGGGATACGGCGATAGCCACACCGCTCTGCCGCTAGCCCCAGCCAGTTTTCATCACGCACAGGCAGCCATAAAAGCCAGCCTAGAACAAGCAGGGTTGTTTTTGCAGGAGTGGTCGAGTTTTGGATTTTTATATGCCTCAGCCTCCACATAACTTTTCTCTTTAAAATGCCGAAAGGCACCAGCCCAAAACAAGGCTTAGAGAATAGCTTGAAAATTCCTGTAAAATAGCTTGTAAGTGTCTAAAAGCGGCCAAGCTTTGCTTTCCTGGGCTTAGAAATGCCACCTCCAGAGCGGAACCACAGGGGGAGGGATGGCTTGGGAGATCTCACTGGTCCCTGTCCCACTGGGGAGATCTCACTGGCCCCTGTCCCATTGCAGGGCAGGAGCTGCTGAGGGGACACTGAGTGGTCCAGGCTGTGCTGTGACAAAGGGATGAACGGTTTGAGTCAAACCTGTCCAGCCAGCTAGCAGGCACAGCTGCTGGAATGGGGACAGCCAGGCATGCAGGACAAGGATGTCCTTGGTGCATGATGCCACTGTGTGTCCCCTGCCTGAGCACCAAGCTCAGGGAATTAAAGTCCTTCTAAGCCCCACAGCTGCACTGACTGCCCTGCCACAGCCTTGTCCAGCTTGGTGTTAGAACAGCCATGGCATAACCTGGCCCAGGCTCAACTGTCTTATGGTGACCGAATCTTTTGTCTTAATATTTCACCTCTGAACTTTCACATTGCAAATCAAGCTGATTACATTTTGTCCCAACTTCAGCAGACACTGAGATCAACTGATCACTGTTGTCTCAAGGGTCCTTGGAGATTTTACCATGTCCCTCTCCATTCCCAGCTTTCTAGACAACACAAAGCCCATCTCATTGGTCAGGTTGGACTATCCATTTTGTCATTTCTGCTGCTGCACTGACTCCTCTGAGCGTCAGCATCCCTCCCTGAGCTGACAGCCTGCAGCTCTTGGGGTTCATTTTGATCAGTGTTCAAAGCAGGGACCCCAACACCCTGAGCACCACCTTTGGTCACTTGCTTTGCCTACATACCCGAGTGCACATGTGAGTTGAAGCCAAATGAGGCTCCAAATGAGGCTCCTCAGCTCTTCAAACCTTGAAGTTGAGCCAGTATGTCCCCCTGCATCACATCTAAAGTTCCCACATGCTCCAGGCTGAGGGTTCCTCAGCCTCTCACCACCAAATGCACACTCACACCTGCATGAACACCTGCACTCCCTGAACCATGTGCTGCCCATCCAGCTTTTCAGTCAAGGATTCTCCAGCCCAAAGGTGGAGTGAGTCATCCCAGACTGGAGGATGCTGTTCCTCTTGAATTTATTGTTCCCAGTGAGCAACATCCCAAACCCCTCTCATTTGAGGTCAGCAGCATTCCAGCTGCTCAGACTTTAACACTGGGAACATAACATGTTTTACCCACTTCCCTGCCAATCATCCTCCCCTTCCCCCTGCTCTAGGATTTAAAGAAAGATCCACGGGACAAACAGCTCAGAGCCGGCATCTGAGCAATTAGAAAAGTGCTCTCTGCCAGCTGCTAGACTGCTTGTCACCAATCTGATGGGTAGACTAAACAGCAAGGACCTGGGCTGATCCCCCTGTGCTGCCCCGGCCTGGAGATGGGGGGAGCTGGGAGAGTGCAATGGTTTGCATCAAAACTGGCAGCAGCATCCTAGAGGAGAAGGCCAAGGGAATCCTGTGGCTGCTTAATGGGGCTGGGTGGGAGGAGGTGGAGAGAGGGCTGGAGGGACTCTGGAGGATGGGCCCAGGCTGTGGGAAGTGGAGATGCTCTAGATTGGGGTAAACTTTCCTCCCTTTTGGGAGTCTGGCTTTGCATCACGCCTCTTCTGTTGCCAAACCTGTGTCCAAGCCCAGTGTGCCAAGCCTGGAACTTTAAAGGTGATTTTTTTCTCCCCCTTTCAGTTGCCCAAATTCTCCTCTTCCTGTTGCTCTACAGACAGACAACACAGACAGTTTCCCCCAGGGGCCGAGGGGCTCATCTGGAGTAGCTGGCACCATTATCTGGGAGTCATTCCCTTATCAGGCAGCTGATTTTGGCTCCGGGGAGTCAGCACCTCTCAGGTGAGGAAGGCTGGGACAGTTGTCCCACTGTCACTGCTGTGCTGTGCGGTCAGGGGTGGTTTCAGTCTGGCCACCCCCTCCCCTGGCTCAGCCCCATCAGATAGCAGCTCTCAGACACCCCTGGGGTGACAGGGTGGAAATGGGACATTGATCTGGGAAATGCCTGCTGCTTCCTTAAAATAAGGAAAGGAGAAAGCGTCATTTGGGCTCAGGTCCCTCTTGCCATCAGCTCACAGCAATGTGGGGTTGTGCCAAAGCCATCGCAGTGGCAGTGCAGATTTTATTGCTCTTATCTCCCAGCTTCTGGAAGATCCCTCTGCCTGCATGGGGGTCTGGGCAGGGACACGGTGCACAAGCCACAGGGAGAGCAGCTCCCCCCTAAATCACAGCTTGCCATGATTTACACCCAGGCTCACAGGTTAGGTAACTGCAGTAAACAGAATAAACAGACCTCCCTCTGGATTTATGGACTGGCAAAAGGACCTTTAACCACTAAAGAAATGTGCTTTCCAGCCCTCTTCTATCACCAGATCCCAACCAAAGGCTTAAATGCTTATGTCAAGCCCACAGAGCTCAGGATTTGGGCTGGGTTCAAGCTGTTCCTGCATCTTCCCTGCTGCCCGGATAAGTCATCTCACAGTTCATCTCCCGTTCAGCTCCCAGCTGACACACGCCCCTGTGATGAGGGAGCAGGGACAGGATTTTTCTGTTTGGGGCTTAAAATAAGTGACTCCTAAATGCACAAGCAGGGAAAGGTGTGTGAGTGCTCTGCAAATGGGTAATTTTCTTCTGGAGCTTCCCGTTCCTCCCCAGTAGCTATCCATGGTCAAGTGAGGAACTTTGGCTGCTATCACTGAGCTAAATATTCCCAGCACAAGAGTTGCTGTCAAAAGAGAAATTAAGGATGTTTTTTATATTTTCTTGGAGTAAAAGAGGTGTTAGATTTTGATGTGTTCTCAAATATCTCATGAGTTTCCCCCTGTAGATGTGGAAACTTGTATAATGATGCTATTACTAACGTTTCGTGCCAAAACAAAGAGTGCAAAATGCCTCAGGAATCCTTTGTTAGCAACCTTGGGACCATTATTTTTTAATGTGGCATCCCTGAAAAAAAAAAGCAGCTGGAGAAGAGGAGCCTGTCCATCCCCAGACAATTCCAGCTCATGCCTGGGGGGCTGGTCCCATCAGTGGCAGGAACATGTTAGGGAGTGTCAGAAGTGAGAGTAAAACCAGAAAACAGGCTGAAAACTTGGGAAACTTTGGCATTATTAGGAATTTTTGCTTTCCTATACTCCTCAGCTGAGTCAGCCAATGTGTCAGACACACAGAGCAGCCCACAGGGCTACCAAGGAAGTTCTCAGAGCCCAGAGTTATCCCTTCCCTTCATAGCCAGAGAGGGAAAAGCATCCAGGAAAGTGCTGCTTTCCCCCCATCTTGCACAGCTTTATTTAATTCCATTGAAAGCAAGCGCACATTTTTGAAATGGAACAATTTAAATCCAAGAATTGTTCTGAATCCAGGAGAATTGCCAAACTTTCTGCTTTAATACATTTTCAAATTGCCTTTTCCTCCTGTCTGGGGGAGCCAAGATATGGCTATTTAATTACAAGCACAACCTCCATTTAAGAAACCCTCATAATGAGGCTGGTGTGGAAAGGCATCCAATTTTTCCATTGTCTGACTGAGGGGCTGGAATTAGTGTGTTTTATCCCAGGTTTGCATTTGGCAGGGCTCAGTGAGTGATGCTGTGGGGAATGGACTAGAGGCAATCTCCGTGCTCTGGGCTCTTCATTCCCTGTTAGAGGGAACCAAATGCAGACTCTTTCCAAGGGAAGAGGATTTGGGCTGGCTGCTTTCTGTGGCTCACAGCTGGGAGCAGAGGCATTGAATCCTCCATGGCACAGGTTGGGAGAAAGGGAACGGGAAAGAAGTACAAAAGGCAGGGAGGTTTGGGTCAAAGGTAGGGCAAGAAAACTTGTGGTAAGGGAGAGAAGCAAGAACATCATTGCAAAAAATCTACAACATGGGCCTTGTGGTAGCTGCACAAAAATGTTTCCCTTGGCTTGCTTTGAGTGAGGAACAAGAGCTGCCCATGGAGAGAGTAGCTCCAGGTGTGTCTGCAGCAGCTCAGCTCTGAAAATCCTGCAAAATCCTCCCTGAAGGCTGGGGAGACTCAGATGTGCAGGTATGGAGATGCACCATCATTTCAATGCTGGGATGCCCTAAACCCAGGGAGGGACCCTCAGTGCAGAGCCCACCCAGACCTGCTCCCAGCCCAGGGAGCCTGGTGGAAACAAAAGCATTTCCCTGGCACAGCAAGTGAGGACCATCTGCTTGCAGGTGTCCCCATGGCACCAGGCTGCTGCTCACAGATGTGGTGTCACCCTGGCAGCATGGTGGCAATCCCTCCATCACCTGCCAAAGCCACCCACTGTCCCCATCCCATGGAGGGGACCAGGGTGAGCTGCAGAGCCACCCTGGAGCTGATGGAGCAGGGTGGGAACATCTCCCCAGTGCCCCTCCACCAGGCTGTGGATCTGGATGAGCACTGGCCACCCTGCTGTGTGGCCAGGGGGCTGTGGACAGGAGCCTGGCTGATGTGGGGGTGCACACGTGTGGCTCCAGCACCCGCTGCCAGGCTTGCTGGAGGGCTCAGCATCCCCTGCTGGCTCTCCATCCCACCAGCTCGCATTCCTCCAGGCTCAGGCAGCGCTGGGCCGGCTCTGGCTCCCGGTAAGCAGCCGGCCGTGGTGGAGCCATCCTCATCCCCATCCATCATCCTTATCAGGCGGCGCTGGCAGCTCGGCGGTCCCTGGCAGCGGGGCTGCACGGACGGCAGAGACAGGCGGGAGCATCGCGCCGATAAGCGCTCACAAACAAAAACAACAACTCCCCTCCGCGGCACTTCAAAGCGCCGAGCTGATATTTATGTGCTCACGGATCCTGCGTGGGTGCTGGGAGCGGCCCGGGGTGGGGACACGGGGACACTGCCAGCACGGAGCTGTGCAGCCGACAAAGGGAATGTAAAGGGAATGTAAAGGGATGCGGGAGGGAGCAAAGCAGCTCACCCTGCACTGCCGTGGGCACACGGGGTAAAAGCAGCAGCTCAGCCCCGACAGGGCTCTGATCCATGGGCTCTCTGTGCCTGCAGGATCCCAAACCATCCCATAGAAATGTACTCCAAGTGATTTGCCAGCAATGATGAGGGACAATTGCTTCTCACGGGCAAGAGTCTCACAGGCATAAAGTCGCTTTTTCTCCAGTCTGGGAGAGCCAAGATACGGCTATTTAATTACAAGCACTACCTA
>VRYO01001726.1:4188329-4208922 GCA_009812075.1 Sialia sialis | reverse complement strand
CATGGACATGGCCAACCAGCATGAACTGGGATCATGGACATGGCCAGCCACCATAAATCAGGATCATGAGTATGACCAGCTACCATGAACTGGGATCATGGATGTAACCAACCACCATGAACCAGAATCATGGACATGTCCAACCACCGCAAGGCAGAATCATGGAATATGACCATGAACCAGGATCAGGATCATGACCGTGACCAACCACAATGTCCAACCACCACCCAGCAGAGCTCAGTGCCTTCACCTTTTGCAGCAGCTGTAGTGATGTCACAGGTACCTGTTCCAGCCTGATTGGCTGTCATGTGTTGGAGGCGTGGTCTTGCTGCTCAACCACCCCTTAAAGGGACAAACCCCCCAGCCCAAGAGGGATGGTCCAGCCTCTGCTGGGGACAGCCTGGCAGCATCCAGCTCCTTCCCTGCCAGAGAGCCTGCCTGCACATATACATACTTACATACATTATGATATCTTGTTTTAATTACATTAGAGCAAATGACTGCTTCCCCTATGGTTTATATCAGTGCTTTAGGTTTGTAATTTATCTTGGCACAGTCTAGACTGGAGCCACTTTGAAGCTGTTTCAAACAGGATGAGAACAAACAATTTTTCCAAAGTGGCTGGATTAAGACAACTGGCAGCCATTCATCTTTGGGGGAAGGCTTGTGGCAGTGCTGTGTCCCTGCTGGAGCCCTGCCAGCCTCCCACTCCCTGCTCTGCTGGGACAGAGAGGTCCTAACCCTGCAGAGGGTGGGAAGTGGCACTGTCAGCTACTGTGTGCAGGGGTGGTGACAAAGGGCACCCTCAGGGAGGTCTGTGCACGGAAGATCTGATTTATTGCTAATTATTTACACTGACTTTATGCCCAAGTGTTAGAGGTGAGGATGGCTGAGCAGATGGCACTGCAGCAAGAGATGCAGCATCAGCTGCAGGTGGTGGCCATGGTCTCCCCATCCCAGTCCCAGAGCATGGCTCCTTCACACATTCATCAACACCTACACAGAGCTTTTCCTATAAACCTCATTGACATCTTTCCTACAGGAAATCTCTCCTTGTTTTCTTCAGATAAAAGTAATCCTGAAAATGTCTTGCCTAACTTCTGTAGTTTCCCCAAGATATTTTTTCCTTTAAAAAAATAAACCAGCACCTAACTCCATCATTGTCTGGGAATGGTGATTTTCTTCTAGATCATTGTCTTCAGTCACCCTGAAAGTTGAGGAGCTAATTTTAGAGCAAGAAAAGTAAAAGGAATATATCTCTCTGAGCCTTGCACTGGGATTATATGGATGCTCCTCCATGGGCAGGGTGAGGGTCCCAGGGTGTCCTCAGGGTCACCCAGCCCTAACAGTGTCCTCCAGCTGTGCCAGAGGTGGCTCTTCATCACCTGGGACCTGCCAGGCTCTGCAGCCAGCCACAAAGCCAGCTCTGCACAGCGGCACAGCTCGCATGGAAACACACGTGTTTTCTATATTTTCCACCCAAATGCCAGGGATTTAACTATTCTAGCAGCACTGTTTGCTCAGTGAAAGCTGTCAGGGTTTATGACAGATCCTTGCTCCTTAAGGCTTTGAAATAAGGCTGTAAACATGCTCGCCAGGCTGAAGTGTTACCTGTAAAAGGGGGTTGTTCCCCTCCTGATGTGCCTATTGGCTCCAATTAGCACTGGCAGGAGTCAACCACAAAAAGAAGGCAGAGCTTATTCTGGAAGTGAACTGATTTATTTACAGCATTTTCAAAGCAAGATGGATGTGGCCGTTTTTTACTTTTTCTTTTTCTGTTCTTTATGAAGCTACCCACTTGCAACAGGGAAAAAAAACTCTTTCAGCTATACCCTCAATAGCTGGAAGTGAGGAGATGCTGTCTGCTTTCCCCAAGATGGAAATTCAGCTTTATTTAATAAAGGTAGGATAAAATCACCTGACATTTTACTGGCCATCACCAGAGGGGGAACAGGGAATCCTGCCCTGCCATGCTCAGAGCAGGGAACAAGCACCTTGACACTATGGGGTCAGGAGCCTTTGCAAAGGAGCTGGGTTTCCACTAAGGTACCATGAAATTTCACTTGGGCAGGAGCTGGAGAAGCTCAGCCCTGGAAGATTTTGGTTGCATCTCATCCAGCCATCCCTGTTACAGATTTATTGGTGGAAAATCTGTGGTAACCCCTTGAGGACACAAACCTCCTTGTGCCCCTGGGATAGATGAGACCTCCCCACAGGGCTTTCTGCTCCCATGACAGTGTCCTCAGTGAGAAGCAACGGAGGAGAAAAACTGAGCCCATGGGCTTAGCCATCCTCCCACCCCACAGCAGCACATCCCACCACTGCTTCAGGTTTGCTTGGCTTCATCACCCCATCTGCACACCCAGGCACCCACCTCCATCCTTCAGGCTCCTTTCAACTGCACTATTCTGCAGCCCAAAGTTCCCTTTTCTGTCAAAAGCAGCTTTCTGTCACGGTGCCATTGGGAAGGAGGGGTTTAAATGTGTGGGAGCTGCAGCCACCTCTGCTCCCCTGGCAGGAGCCAAGTGTCACAGCCTTCACCCCGGGCTGAAGGGCCTGGCTGAGGGACAGCTGACAGCAGGGTTTTTGGGCTTTCCAGGGGACTGCATTAGTGCAAACCTCATGGATCTTGGACGGCAGGAAATGTGGGAGCTTGTGATTGTTAAAGGAGGGCAGCAATGAAGTGGGAAAAGGTGTGTGTGCTACCAAATTCTGCACATTCCTGCAGGTCCTTTTGTCACCATGGTGGGTGGCAGCTCCTTCCCCTGCTGGTCCAAGAGGACCAAGCCCTCTGTGCCCTTTCTCATGCTCAACAGTGAAGTGAAAATGTGGAGCACTGCTGGAAAATGGAAGAGGATAAAATCATCAGGGATAACCTGTGCCTAAATTTCCCTGCAAAATCTGCTTCTGACACAGTGCTGCTGTCAAGATGGAAGGACAGCTGGAGCTCAGCTCTGCCTCTTGGGACAAAGCAGGGAGCACCAAGCCCCAGCACCCCAAAACTGACAGCAGGAGCATCAGCACCTCAGTGCCGACAGCAGGCAAGGGCCAAGGCCCTGCTTTGGAGCTGGACTCTGCTCAGCAGCTGAATCAGCAAATAATTAGCAGTCCCAGAGCTGAGGGATTAACATCCCTCTCCTCCCCAGCTGTCCAGTCCGGTTAACCCTTTCATCCGAGTGTCTCCGAACACTGAAGCTTTGGGGTCTCCGGGGAGATGCTGCCATGGGGATGGCACCTCTGTGGTGGTGCCCAGGGTGTCCCAGGCGGTGTCTCCCGGCCTGGCTGGTGTCCCTGTGGCAGCAGCAGCCGGGGAGCTGGCGCAGGTCGGGGCGAGCCGTCAGTCCCGTGGCTGGCGGCTCGTTTGTTCACCTCCGGGCAGCCCGATGACAGCGCTTCCCTTTACTACCAGCTGCAAAAACCTGGCAGCTGATTTAGGAGAGCTCCAGGGGCCCAAAATGTAAACCGTTTTTCACCAGGAATGTATAAGCAAGCCATAAAATAGGGGATTTGAGTCTGGTCACATGGGACAGGCCTCCCATAAAATTGAAGCATTGATCTGTATTTTAGTGAGCAGCTTCGAAACTGCCCGGATGATTGAAGACCTGAGCTTTAACAAACTCTGTAATCTCCCACCATACATCTGAAGTGGCATGTTTGAAGTCCGAGGAGGAGTTATTTATATTATTTGTATAATACACGGTGAAAGGACATTAGCCACAGCTCGAGCACCAGAGGTGGGTATTGCTGCTGGGCAGAGGGGAGCAGCTCCACCAGGCCTCTGTCCTTGTGGGCACGTGGGTGTGACAGCTGAGGTGGCCTGTCCCCACAGGATCTGGCCATGCTGCTGCCCACCAATGCCATCCTGGCTGTCCTGTGCCCTGGGTTGGGATGCAGGGCCCTGCCCTGCTCTCCTGATGGGCATCATGATTTTCTGGCGTGTGTCACTCCCTTCTTGATGCCTGCCACTCCCTTCTTGACATCCATCACCTCCTTCCCAGCAAGTGTCACCTGTTCTTGTGACACACTCCGCTGCGTCTGTGTCACCACCACCCTGGCTTGTGTCACCCCCTCCCCAGTGAGTAACAACCCCATCCTGGTATGTGTCACCCCATTTGCAGTATGTCACATCTTCCTGGCACTTATCACACCTTTCCCAGCATATGTCACCCATTTCTGGCCTGTCACCTCCTTTCCAGGATGGGTCACCCTGTCCCCAGTGCGTGTCCCCACTGTGGGTGCTGTCCAGGCTCCACTGTTCATGGAGCCCCCTCTTCTTGGCAAAGCCATGCAGGGAAAAAAACCATTGCCACTCTTTCCTTTTCATAGCCCAAACTGCCCTTGCCCATCAGCAACAAAAAAAATGTTGGAGAAGTATATATTCACTATAAAAAGTGTAAATTTGGAGGTAAGCAAAATTATTTATAAATTCTAATCAAACTCTAATAAGCTCAGGCAAAACTGTATGCATGGAGTATGGGCTGAGAAAGCCATTTAAAAACTTGACTTGGTTTCCCGTGTCTAGGAGTTATTTCCTCTGTGCCCTAAATTCACATTCCATGATTTAAAGGGATTCAGAAAAAAAATGGTTAAATCTGGAAAGTGTCTCCTCCAAAACCAAACCAAACCAGTATAATTTGGATCACATAAGCACATTACAGCCTTTAAATGAATCTTCTTGGTAGTTTTCCTGCACCAAAATATCCCTATTTCCCCACTAGGTATTTTTGGGGAGAGCTGTGAAACCCAAACCAGTCAGTAAGTGTGTGGGAAAGGGAAGCTCTCAGTTTTGATGGCAATTTCCAAAATGTTGAGCTCAGTGCAATGCCGTCTGCTTCCCCACTGTGCTGGAAGAGCTCCCCGAGGCTGAGGCAGAGATACCCAAAAATCCATTTTTTCTCTCTCCTGTTCCTCTCTCCTGCATTATCACTAAACACAACAATTAGTGATGTTATCATCCAAGTTAGCAACAACCCCTGGAAACCCTACAAACCATCATGTGAGCCACAGTGGGGGAAGGTGCACAGCTCAAGCTCAGCCCCGCTGAGGATTTTGGGGGTAGGTGGAAAAGTGTGCAATATTCAGCCTCTAGAGAGCATTTAGTGGCAGGCAGAGCTGTGCTCCTGTGCCCTTGGCAGGACGATGGGAGGCTGTGATTACTAAATCCCTTGCCCACTTAAGGCAGGCTCGGTGCTCCAGCCCACAGCGAGGCATATTTGAAATGCTTCGGGCCAGATTCAGACTCCTGTGCTGTTCAAGCTTCCAAACGGTTTCCAGGACAAAATCCTCCTCAAAATAGCTTCTGGCTGTGCCACTGAACCCACACTGTTGGGGAGTCCTTGGGGTGGGCGCTGCTATGCCCAGGGGAGCTCTGGGGTGGGAAGGACAATGGGGTCAGTGGGGACAGGGAATGTTTTGTCTCATGGAGGCAGAAAGAGCCAGGTGAGACAGCCAGGGCTGGCTGCTCCCAGAGCTTTGGCACCCTCACAGTGGGATCCAGGCACAGATGGGCCTGGGGGACACACCATGACCTTCCTGGGGAGCATTTCTGCTCCCCTGAGCAATGCTCCAGGAAAGGGAGCCAGTTGATTCAGTGCCACTTAACAGAGGGATTAAGCACACAAGGCTGATAAGGGGCTACGAGGGTCATTCCTCATCCCTCCCCAGTCACCAGGAGGGGCTGGGGCTGCTGCTGGTGGGGCTGAGCAGTGGGGTGGGCAGGGTGTGGAACCCCCTGTGCTCTCTCTTTGAGGAGAAAGTGGCAGAGTAAAGCCACAATAAATTCCCAGTGTTTCGCCACGTGGGGAAGTTACTAGGACAGAATTTTGGCAGGGTCACAGAGCCACTTTTACAGCCATGACTTTAACAAGCATGTATGTGTTTGCAAGATGCCCGTTGAGTTCCCTTATCCCAGGCAAAACGCTCCAGTTACCTGCTTGGCTTTCAGGGACTGGGAAAAACTGGAAAGGACCAAGCCCATTGCTTCATCCATTCCTCACAGTCACTTCTGCTTGGCCAGAGCTAAGCCTCAAACTGCATCTTGCAGGGAAATAAAATAAATCAGCTCCAGGTATGAGCCCTTCTGCAGGAAGGCACAGCCCCGTCTTGTCCAGCCATCCCTAGAGCTGGCTGAGGTGCAGCTTTTACACCAAAATTGCCAGAGTTCTGAAGTTCTGTTTTCTGCATAAAAAAATCAGATTTTCTTAAAACAAAAATTTAAAATAAAAAAAAAAATTTGAAAATATTCAAGTGTGATCACTTAAAAAGGGGTGTGTGTGCATGTAAATAATTTTAAGCCAGTCTCAAGAGCTTTGCTTGCCTGACTCATGATCAGGGATTTTTTTTATATATCACATCAGAAAGTACTGTAAAACATACTTTCAAAGCCTCAGAGGACCTTGGCCTCCTTGGAGTATTCAAAAGCATCAATTACATGAGCATTATGGGCAGGATAGTTTGTACGAACCCTGTTAAAAAATCAACCTGAGACTTGTGCCTCTAAATCCCTTCACTGCCCCCAGGGCTGGAACTGATTTTTGCCCGGGCTTCGGCACTAGGAAATGTTTCAGTTTAAAAAACGTTGAAAAACATTAAAACCAGGCCATATGCACTTATTACCGAGAAAATCCCACACAGATGGACTGCATTGAACCACGAGCAATTATTTTCTGCTGTTCTAGTGGTTAATGAGATGATCAGAAGTCCCCGGCGGCCTTGCTCTGCCTGCAGTCCTGTGCATCAGCCTCCTCTTCTGCTGCACACCCCTGGCACCAGCCCCTGCCAGCCTGGGGCTCCCTGCCAGCGGGCTCAGAAGGCAGTGAAGGCAGATCCTTGGTTTCCAGCAGCTGTAAAACCCAGGATTTTTGGTCCTGAACGTGTTTGGGTGTGTCTGTGCATCATCCATGCGCTGGCAGGAGTTGGTACCCTATGGCACACCCGCAGCTGCAGGGGTTTGGTGGCTGAGACAAGAAAAAAACCCACTTTTCCCCCTTTGGTGTTTTGCTGCCAGTGAGGATGCGTTTGCCAGGATTGCTGAGCACATGCCTGTTTTGCTGAGCACGGTGCCGGTGCCGAGCGGTGGCGGGGATGGATGGAGAGCCCTGGCCGTGGGTGTT
The DNA here is from genome assembly GCA_009812075.1 of Sialia sialis. NCBI lineage: Eukaryota > Metazoa > Chordata > Aves > Passeriformes > Turdidae > Sialia > Sialia sialis. The sequence continues at coordinate 4,201,810 of VRYO01001726.1, read as the reverse complement.
TACATCCCCCGGTGCCTCTGTGCTGCTGGAGCCCAGCACACCCGGGCTGTGGTGCACACTCACTGCTCTGGCATGAGCACAGCCCAAGGTGGCTGAGCTCTGCACCCTTATCAGCGCCAGAGCCCTAATTACTGTCCGAACCTCTAATTCCTCAGGCTTGGCCGGTACCTCGCGGCCCCAATTCCCTGAGACAGAAGCTGTTATTGTCCAGATGAGGGGTTTGAAGTCTTGCAAACAAAAACCTACCCTCAAAGGGAATTTCTTTCGCTGACACTTTCCAAGACAAAGAAACATTTCTGCCTGGGTTTTTTGCAGATGGATCTGGCTTTTTTTTCTTTCCCCCCCCCAACCCCTCCTCTCTGGATATTTGCTGGGCTGCCTGTGTCTGCTTTCAGTAAGGAAGGGAGATGGGCAGGGGTCAGGACCACCACCCCAGTGTGGGGCAGGAGAACAAACCCCACTGCCAGAGGGGCTGCAGCCTGTTTTACTGGAGTGCTGGGCTCCATCTTACTGGGACTCTGGGGTGGGATCCATCCCACAGCTCTGGGGCTCTGGGGATGCCGTGGGCTTGGGGTACAGGCAGCTGTCAGTCAGGACAGCCAGGAGCTGCTCCAGGCTGCTTTTCACAAGGTGTGGAACTGAAAGTGCTGCTTCCCCTGGTGCCATCACACAGGCACAGGCTGGATGTGGCCCAGCATTCTCCCAAAATTCAGTTTGTAACTGGGATCCTTTATTCGTACCATTCACCTGCTTCCAGCAGGACAGGGCACTGCCTGCTCTGGGTGGGATTGGCTCAGCAAAACAGTGAAGGGAAATCCTGTGGCCTTTCTGCGATGTGAGTTAATCAAATTGTGCCTCAGCAAAGCTCCTGCTGCCTGTGCTGGGTAAGGGCAGGCTCTCACATACCAGTGGAATCAGCGATTTAAAGGAGTAATGTGATCAGATGTAGCCAGTTATTATAACAGCCTTGGTGACTTTAATGAGGTCCTGCACAGACTGGATTACCATGGTCACTCATCCATAGTTCATTAGAGCCTGCGAAAGGGGATCCACAAGAAGTCATGAAATACGATCTCCTAATCTCCCCTAAGTAGGAGAAGCCCAGCTATAAAAAAATGCCTTTTAAAAATACCCGTGAAGTGAATAAATCTCGCTTGTGCTAAAAGGCAACGACAGCGGACCCGTGAGAAGAGGATCTGCTCATGGGATGTGTTTTCCATGCATGCAGTTAAAGAGACTTCACACAAGGGTGGTGTGCCTGGGTGGAGGAACAGGAGACTTTCTAATGGTTTCCTTGGGAATCCAGGGGAAAACAAATAAATAAATAATGGCTGGGAGGAGGAATAAGACAGGCAGACCTGCTGTCCCCATGGGCAGCAGTGGGCAGAGAGCCTGGAGAAGGAAGGTCTGCCCATCTTGGAGGGATGCCCAGCTTCTGGTGTCCCTCTCTGTTCCGAATGCCCTCACCCAGTCTGGAGCTGGATACATCATTTATGGGCAGCGAATGGCAGCCAGCTGGCACCCACTCCTCTCAGGCTGTTCCCATCCAATCCCTTTCCCAGGAAAGGTGGGCTTGGCATTACCCCAGATATCCTGCCCACCAGGACAGCTTATTGGGGTGACAATGCTTCTCTGAGTATGACAAAGATGCCACCAGGTCGTGTCTGCAAGTTGCCAAGTCTGAGGATGTCACTCACCTCAGCTGGCATGGCTGGATCCTGTCTGTGGAGTGAGGTGGTGGCCCAGGGCTGTTTCAGGGCTAGAAGAACAAGGTATTCCCTGGGACCTGGAGGAAATGGGATGAAGCAGCAGGAATAGAGCTGTTCCAACACCTGGCAGTGATTTCCACAGCTGGTTCTGTTGAGATGAGCTGTGTCCAGCCCCACTCCATGGGCAATGGGAAGAGGAACATCCCTATGAAGGGAAGAGAAAGCAGAGCCCCAGAAAATATGGGATGAATTCCACAATCCCTGCATGATGGTGCAGGCAGCTCTCTTAACTAGGAAACCCACATTGCTCCATGGGCAAAGGAGCTGGCATGGCAGCAGAGATGAAGTGTGCAGGGATGCCCACACAGGACTGCCCGAGCAGGACATGCAGAGAGAAACCCTGAGAAGATTCCCTGTCCATGGTAAACTACCCCAGGCGTTATCAGGGAGAGCATTCAGTAAGCGACTGAGTGAAGACTTTATTAATTCTGCTGCAGCTGGGTCTGCTCAGGGGCTTAACCTGAAGCATGTGCTCCTCTGGCTGAGGGTCTTAATGCACTTAGTGAACATCTGGATACGGCCCGCCCCTTCCAGACCTTTCTTCTCTCCACGGGCAGTCGGGTTATCTGGAGGGGAAGGAAGCCTGAAAGCTGACTCTGTCCTCCAGGGCCGCTTTCATTCCTCAGCAAGCCCAAGGGACGATTTGGCAGAAAGGAGCGTCGCGTGAAGGAATGTCCCATGATGGACGGCACTTAATGGGACACCTCCACTGGCCACGGGTGCAAATCCTGAGCTGTTCCCAGCAGCCTCCTGGTGTGGAGAGGTGGCGGCGAGGCTGAAGGATGCCCACACTCACCCTCCCAGCGTGGTGGATGCTTTCCCTGCAGACACCTCCGCACAGGCACTGGTACCTCTGGACGCGCAGGCTCTGCAGACTCCAAACGCCGAGAAATGTTTGACAGAGCAGCATACATATTCCAAACATTGTTTGATTCATGTTTTAAAGTCTCACTTGCAAGCATACTTCCCCAGCTCGGACATCAATCACTGCAAATATGTTCTTATAAACAAAGCAACACAGACTGACTGTCTCTTCCACCCTTACCATGCGCAGGTCAGCGGGCAGCACCCTGGGGAGAGGCACTTCCCAGCGATCTGAGCCCCCCTTGGAGCACACCAGCAGCACAGGTAGCTGAGAACAGCAGTGGGAAACCTGCTACCAGTGGCAGGATGCCATCCAAGGACATGGATCCCAAAGGAAGGCAGCTGAGTCCATGGCTGTGCTGGGAACGACTCGCTCCTGTGTGTGCCTGTCCTTGAGGTTAGAGCTGTCCCTTCATCCCCTCATCTCACTGCATGTCCCACCCAAACACACATCTCTGTCATTATAGGGATGAGATTTCCCCAAGCAGGGAGAGGGGATGAAGTTCCTGATGGTCAGATGAAGTATTTCCCAGCACCTGGGGTTCCTGCATGCAGCTGCACGCTTACACAGATAATGAGAGCAGAAGCATAATTTTGTTTTATGTCCGATTATCACATCTAATACCTCAAAGACACCTTCCCTCCTCAGCATGAGGGACATGGTGTGGGCATGGGGGTGTCATAGCTGGCTCCCCATGGTCACTACACTGTCACCACCAGAGTTTCCCTGTCCCACTGCCTGCAGGGACATGGTGAGATGCTGGGTCATGGCTGTACCTGCTTCTTCTGCTACTGTGGACATCCCAGACCCCAAAAACCCCAGCCCTTGCTGCCACACAGCAGGTACCCCAAAGTACATGCAACTGTGGGGCCACCCCTGCCACCAACCAGGCACCCCAAGAATCTGGACAAAAGCAGTGAGACACAGACAGTGGAAAAAAGTCTTCTCCAGATTCATGGGGTTTGGAGAGTTTTTAAAGCAAACTCCCTTTCTTTATGATGCTCCAGCAAAGTTTAGGATCCTGTTGGTAGGTGACTCTCGCACTTCTCAGCTCTCTGTTTAGGAAAAATAAATAGGAAAGAATCCAGAGGCAGTGCTTTCCTCCCGCGCCGTGAGATGGATCAGCGCTTGCCACTGCAGGAAAACTGTCCCACCGTGATCTAACCCAGTGCTTTGTCCTGAAATGCTCTGCCACGGCTGAATACATGACTCCTCTGGAGCAGGGTGACACATTCCAGCCCCAGACAGTGACACTGACAGATGCAATCAGCCTGCAAGGTTTAATGGGAACGTGGCGCTGGTGGAGCCGGCAGCGGGAAATTTATGAGGAATTCACGAGAGGAAGAGGAAAACGAGCAGAGTTTGCTGATGCACGAGGGAGGAAGATCCCAGCAGGGCAGCAGCTGAGCCGTGGCATGGTGGCAGTAAATGCCACTGGGGGAAATTTGGTGACAGGGTCCTGGCTGTGAGGAGGGAACAGCAGCGTGGCAGGACCAGAAAGGGGTCCTGGCCTTCAGCCATAAAAAAAGCAATTGGGAGGAAGCTCTGTGGCCATCTTCTGCATGGGAAATGATGTGCCCTGTGTCCCATAACAACTCCTAAATGAAGTAAACCCCATTCTGCTGCCAAGCTTATCCAGAGCTGCCTTTTCAGAGCTGCTCTTTCTGCCAGGTTTTGGGCAGGCTCCAACTCTCCCAGGTCAGGAGCTACATCTAACAGGTCACTGGGGCTCATCCAGCCCAGGGCTGAGCACCAAACTGCTGATGGGAACCTGCTCACTGCCTAAGCTCCCCATTTCAGCCAAAGCACTAAGTCCAGGGAGATTTTGGACATGTCACATCCCAGGTTTTCTTCCTCCACTCTTGCCCTACACCCCTGTAGGTCGGACAGAGGGTCAGTATCAGTCTCCATCTCTCCTGACTCAGCCCAGCACCATCTGTGATGGCCTGAGATAGCAGCAAGTGGCTCAGCCACAGGGCTCCAGGGGCAATTAGAGAGGAGACAGCTCCTGCCTGCACCCAGCTCCTTCCCACACCTCAGGGCAGGGCTCGAAGCCTCTGGAACCTGCTGGGATGCTCAGGGGGCTGCATGCTTTGGGATACTTCCCCACAGAGGGGTGAGGAGGGCAGTCCCACCACAATTCTCACAGCCAGCATGGTCTGACAAGGCTGTGAGGAGGGAAGGAGAGGGGAAAATATGTCTCACTGTTGTAAGGAGATTTACTGGGCTTGTTATCAGCACAGGAAGAGCCAGAGCTTAGGGGCAAATGGGAGATGCTTTGCCTATTGCGGTATTTTTTCCTACTGTGCTCTGAGCCGGCTCATGCAGCGCAGGCAGGCAGCACAGTCAGCTCCACTGCTCCCTTTCCAGAGAGCTCCATGGGAGCCCTGTCACCTCCAGCTCTCTGCTCAGAGCCCAGAGCACCCGTGTTCATTTAAAAAGTGCTTTGTGTTTTGGTGCTGGTGTCCAGAAGCCCAGCAGAGCCGCTGGCGTGGCTGAATTCCGCAGCCCAGCTCACCTGGCTGGTGGCTGCTCTCCTCATCCTCCACCTTTGGGTCCCAGCAGCTGCTTCTAACCTGGAATGGGGTTTGTAACCACAGCCAGGACCAAGAGATGGTGGTTATGGGGCTTTTGTGGGGCTTCTCTGCTCTGCTGCCTGCTTGCACCTCACACCATTGTCACCACTCCTGGGCTGGATCCTGGGGCTTATTTCCATGAGATCTCAAGGCTGTGCAAGGCTGGGAATGAGGGTTTTTTTTCCTAATGAGAAGGAAGGTTATGCTTTGTGTTTATTTGAAGCCCCTTTAAATACCTGGGGGAGCACATGTGTGCTGGGGAGCCAGTGCATTTTAGGGGGCACGTTCAGATACATGTGGGAGAGGGCGAGAAACAACTTCCTCATCCCATAGACTACAAAATAGCATCCATGGAATTAAAACAAGCAGGAGAAATGCACCCAGAAAAGCCTTTATCTGGCAGAATCAGAGCTCAGCAGCGGGCGGGAAGCAGCTCACAGGAGACCCAGCCCATCTAGAGTTTCGGCTCTGGTTAATGACACAGCAAATCGAGCCTGTCATCTCTAGACATGATGTTTCTTGTCCTCTTGGCCCAAGAGAACAACCACCAGCCTGGAAAACTGCAGTTTCACAGTGGTGCAGCCCCTTCTCCCCCTATCCCCTCCAGAGGGAAGGTGGGGGCAGCAGCTCTTGGGGTGGGAGGATGAGGCACTGGGGGTTCACCACCCTCCACCCCACAGCATCACACACTTCACACATTTCCACAATTTCAGCATCACTCTGAGCAGATGAGGCTGGGCCAGAGAGCCACAGCGAGGTGGAGTGCCCATGCAGAGGATCCCAGTGCCCCCCATAAACTGGCAGGTTCAGGTAAATCTGTGAGGAACAACTTCTCCCTAATTCCATGGATGTTGGGCTCCTGGCAGGACTTCACCAGGCTGGGCTTGCTGCACAGGAGGAGCACAGCTGCTTACCAAACTTCACTGCCAGAGACCCTGGGACAGAAATATTTGTGCCTAGATCACAGACTGATGCTGCTAGCAGAAAAAGCAGCACCATACATACAGATATATATATATACACACACACACACACTATATATATCTCTTTATATTTACAACTACAATTGTAATTATATTTGTACTTACATTTACTTTATTTTTATATATTAAAATATTGATGTATATATGCAAATGTATTCTTATATTTGTATAAATACTGTATAAGAATTGCTGGTGTGTATATTGCAGGCTCAGGAATTACTCTGGGATTTTTTGTGCTTCAGGTATAACATGGAGTATGTTTAAAAAATACTTTTAGAAGGGCTTTAACAGGGCTTTAACACCTTGTTGGGAAATGGTTTTTGTTTGTCCCAGGGTGAGTGTTCTCAGCTCCTGCATTTGATGGGCCCTTCAGAGAGCTCTGGGGCAAGACCAGAGTAGGGCTGAACACTGGTACAAAATCCCTCCCTGCCAGAACTCGCCCTGCAAGCCTTCACCCTGCTGGAAAATGCACTGTGCTGAAGTCAGGGATACTGCAGAGCTGGGATATTCAGCAGTGAAGTGCTGGTGGTGACCATCACCTTGCCAGCAGCCACCAGCTTTGTCCACATCCCACAAAACATCCCTGGAGCCGCTGCACCGCCAGCGCGGCGCATTTCACAACATTCCCCCAGGAGTGTTTGGGTTTACGGTGTAAAACAAACCACTTTTGTCCAAACAAGATGCTTCTTGCAGAGATGGCTATTTTGGGTTGGGTGTTTTTTATTTTAATGGCCTTTCAAAGAGCAGAACTGCTTTGCACGAAGCTGCTCCAAATGTTTCCGAGCAAAGTTTAAGAGAAAACTGGAGTTTCACTTAAGCGTGTCTTAATGGGGAAGGCTTGTTTTCCCTTCATGTTCCCTGCTCTTCTTGGAAAACCAGGAGCCAAGAGAAGAAAGGTCTTCAGCTCACAGCAAACGATTTTGTTTCAGCTTTGAGAAGTAGGGAGGGGTCAGTATTTTTATGGGACCAATTTATTTCCTTCCAATAAGCTCCATTTCAGACATTTATTTTTTTTCCTCCAGAGCATGTTAGGAGGAGTCACATATTTACTGTGTATATTGATATACAATAAAAGTGTTATTCTTTGGAGGTCTGGATTCACTTTTTACAGCGTGTCCCTATCCTGTGACTCCCTGGATGCAAGGAGGTACAATGCCCATGGTGACACCATGGACCACACTGACAAAAGGACACTCAGTGTCTCCCTGACTTTTTGCCCCAAAATCCCCCCACTTCTCCCCATGCCTGTGAAGGCAGCATCACAGCCATCCTGGGTGCTGGATCCCAGTTTGGGATGGGGAATAATGAGCTCAGGGGAAGCTTCTGCCACCTCCCATTTATAAAACAGGGGGAAAAAAGGCTGGGAAAAAGCACTAAAAATTATTTAAGACCCCCAAGTCCCAAATAATTTTACTTTTTGCAAAAAAAGTATTAACAGATGCTTGTTAATTCTTAAAATCATCTCAATCTGCAAAAAAAAAGAAAAATCCAACCTTGGAAAACCCATCTTGAGAGTCTTACTGCAATGGCTGGTCCAGCAGCTGCACAGACATCCTAGGATGCAGTGGGGGAACCAAGGGAAAATCAGTCCCTCTGCTCCCGTGGAAGTGAGCAGTAACTCCTGCACCTGAGCAGAGACAAAACCCGGAATTTTGAGAGAGCTGATTATAATCTGGATAATAAGGCACCTCATTGTCCTCATCCTCCTCCCCTGGCACAGTTGGGAAGGCACAGCCAGACCTGGCACAAGGCACTGTGTGACGAGAACTGCAATTGCCCTGAAAATCTTAGAGACAAAATGAACTAAAAACCCCACGTGGACGCTCACAGAGAGGAAGGTGTGAAGTAGGGATACCAGGACACGGTCCCACCACAGGGACACATGGACAGGATGCTATTCCCTGGCTCTGGCTGCTCTGCAGTGCCTGCACATCACTCTGAGCCTGTGACACAGCAGAGCCCTGTGAAAATCATCCCAACAATTTTGGTGGTTGGACCACTGTCAGCAGCCTTTTCCCACCACAAAGCCATTTACCTGCAGTGTCACACAGACACCGTGCAGAGCAGGAGCTCACTCACCGAGCCAGGACAGTCCATGGGCCAGCCACAGGAGCAATGGGGCAGGAGGGAAGCCCCTCCTTGAAAGAATGTGGGATGGTGGTGTAAGCAGGGACCAGGGAAATCCCTCAGGCACACATGGCATCATGGTACCTGCGGTTGGAAGGTCCCTGACCTCCTGGAGCTGGAAGGAATGGGAAGAGAATCCCACCAGGGTTAATAGAGAGCAGGCAGAGAGGGAGGTGAACAATCTCATGTCATGACCCACCTCATGCAGGAGATGACCCAAACCTGCACTAACATCTGACCGAGGGGAAGGCTGCAAGCAGCAAGTCCAGCTCTGCCCACGCAGACCCAGCAGTTTGTCTCCAGCTATGCCCCAAACCAGATGCTTTTGACGAAGACGCCAGGAGCTGCCTTAATAAGCGCTTATGCAATCCTTCTCAGCAGAGGAAATGTCTTTCCCAATCCCCAGCCATTAGCAGTTGGCTGATGCCCTGGAGCAGGACATTTTAGAGCCCCTGTAAATTTGCTTCAGGAGTGGAAGTGGTTCGAGAAGGGAAAGGCACTGGTTTTTGTCAGGGACCTGAATCATCTGGGAGCTCTTCTCCTCTACTCCCCACTCGTGGGGAGTTGCCACCATGAGCCAGCAGCCAAACCTGCCCTGAGCCAGGTGATCGAGGATGGGAGAATGAAGTGGCAGCTTGTACCCCAGCCTCAAGCTTTTGGGGATCAGTGCTTGTTTCAGCAAGGAATCTGAGTGGGGAAAGAAAAGGTTTTAGGGTAGGAACGTCACTCCTGATTCAGTGCAAAATTCTGTCAAGAAGAGAAGTCAACCAGGGAGCACCTGGACCCGCTCCCCATGCACGTGGCTCACCTGGGCTGCCAGTCAGAGCTCATGGACTGCGTTTTGTTGTCGTCTCCAATTACATCTCTATGACAGGTAATGTAATATAAATAGAAATTCCCCTTATGGCAGGTGGAGCCTCCTTCCCCTGATTTCCTCCTTCCACTGATGAGGGAACAGCTCTGCTTTAAGTGAGTCTCAGGGCACACATGCCAGCCTAGAGCAATGATTTTGGGGCTGGTTCCAGCAGTGAGGCTGCTGTTACCTTCCCTTTACCTATTGTTTGCATCCAAACCTAATTGCAAATTGACATGAGCCGTCTTTGGAGAGCTGCTGCTCCATCAGCACAATGAGCCATTGTTGAAATGGCCGCAGCAATTTTCCAGGTTAATTTATGGCTGCCACACCCCATTAGCAGCAATAAATGTGGAGCCCGGTTTTGCCGAAATTGTGAGTTACGATTTTTCAAATAAATACATTTTCCTATAAACCAGCTCTCTGTTTAGTTTGAATGTTCCTCACAGACACATCCATCTACATAAAATACACAGGAGAGGAAGCTGAGCTGTGACTTTACTCTGATGACATAAAAACTTTTGTAAACACAATGTCACTTACAGTACTAGCAAAAAGAGAGCCCAAAAAATAAACAGCGAGTGCCTGGCCCATCCCTTCAGGAGCACATGGAAAATTTAATACTTTTTTCCGTAAAGCTTTGTTTTCCTTTTGATTTATCCACTCAAGACAGTGGCTGTTTGGCCATAAATAGATGGTATTTCTTGAGGGGTGATGGTTGCAGTCATCCTGTGTGTCGCCTCAGGGGCGGCATGGGAGGGGTGTGAGCAGAGAAGATGCTGTGGATGCTGCTGGGAACAGGAACAGTGTTCACCCCAATCCCTCCTGCTCCTTCCATGGGGCTTTGACAGAATGAACCCCCTGGGAGTTGCTCCTGTGGTGCTGATGCAGGATCAAGCAGCCCAGTGATGCAGGCTGGGGGACTCGGGCACAGGAGAGACGGGCACCAGCAAGTGTGAGCTCTGCTGCATCCCAGCACCCCTCATTTCACCCCAATGAAGCCCACCCTGGCACAGCAGGACACGTGTGGCAAACCCTGCTGGGGAGGAGGGATGCCCTGAGTGGGCTTTTGCAGCCCAGCCTCGACTGTGACCCCAGAGCTGAGCAGATTGCTGATCAAACTGATTGGACTCTGTTCACTTCTGCAGCTTCTCTGGCTCCTCACACTGCCAGCAGGAAAATAACCCCCAGAGCAGCTTTCTGCAGCTCTCCTTGAAGCAGACTCTTGCCTCAGTTTCCCAAGGGTTTTTGCCACCGTCCCCCGAGGCCTCTGAGAGCAGAACTGTTAGGAAGGTGCTGAGTGATTATTATTGCATTATTTCAGGCAAGTGCTATAAATACCCAGGGGCACCTTTAGACACAACCCAGCTGCCCAGGGGAGCTGGCTCAGCCCTGCTCTGCGCCTGCGGTGGCTGAGGAGGGGATTGGAGGCAGTGGCTGAGTGAGGAGGTTCCCTGCCCATAACCTGGTGGGGGACACGGTGTGGGGCTGTGGGGTGACAGGGCTGGGAACCTCCTGGCTGCACCCTGGAGCTTCAGTGGAGCTTGGTTTGGGGGAGATGTGGGTGCAGCAGGGTGCTGGGATGCTGCAGGGAGATGCTAACAAGGAAGACAAGGGGAATATTTTACGGGGCTGCAATGTAAACAGAGCTGGAGCAGAGCCCCTTTTTATGGAGTCCCTGTCCTGCCAGGGCATCTGCCAAGGCCCTGATTTACGCTCCTATTTAGATAAGGGAGCCAGAGGGGGGGAGCAGAGCTGGCGTCAAAGTCACAGGACACCCGGGGCTGCGGCTCGCTGGGCGCTGATAAGGAGGTGGCTGAGGGGCCAGGGCCAAAACCTCAACCCCGGCCCACGAACGGGGATGGATGCAGAGCTTGGTGGCTCCTGCAGGGTTTGGGGTGCTGGGGGTCACAGAGACCTGGGATAACCTCACTCCCAACATGCAGCACTGGTCCCCTCACCATCACCTGGCCATGAGGTGAGTCCTTCTTTCTCTAGGAAGGACTTAAGGAAAGCAGGTGGAGAGAAACGTGGTTCCTCCTGCCATGCCAGCCGTAAATTGCCTAATCCAAACTGCTCGGCGTTTTCTCCCCCATGCGAATGAGGAGATGTGAAATTAAAGAAACTCACCCAAAGTTTGAGAAGTGCTAAATTTGGACGCCATGACAAAGGCAGTCTGGTTTGATTTAGAAGGTGTCGGCATGAAAAGGGCTCTGGTTTTATTATTTTATTAAAACAAAAAAGATTAGAATGATTTTCCAAAGGAAAATCAACCCTCTGGTCCCACTATTTGCTCAGCTGAACACTTCCAAACTCTGCGGGGTCCAGGGACCTCCATCGGGGGTGGATTAAGCAAGATAATGCCCAGGCTTGGGCTGGACTTACCTGACTTGGCAGCTGGAGACTGGAGGTGGCTCTGGTGCACAGCTCAAGGTGACAGCTCCCAGCTGGACGTGGCTGTAAGTGGCCTGTGCAATGCAGGGCTATGGGGATGAAAGGGGTATTTTTGGGAGGAATTTCCAGAGCTGGGGTTGGGTGGCACAGACTCTAACCTGGGGAGAAGCTCAGCGAGGAGCTTGGATTTGTGAGAGGAGCAGAACTCCACAGGTGATGCTCTGCCAGCGTGGGGGGGTGAGGCATGAAGTGGGACCCCTGAACTTCTCCCATGTGGGCACTGGCTCCCATCAGCTCCGAGCCGGGCTCAGGGATCCCAACCAACGCTGTTTTGAAGGAAATCAGGGACACGACGCCCTACCCTACCCAAGGCCCGGCTCTAACAGGAGAGTAATCACTAGCAAATGTTTTCAGGGCGCTTGTTTAAAGGGAGTGGGGGAGCGGGGTCTTTGCAGCAGCTGAGAACAAAGCAGGGGGGGAACAAAGCTGGGCAGATCCGGCACGGCCGCTCCCCCCAGCCGCCGGGGCCCGGCAGAACCGGAGACCCGCTCACCCTGCCCCGGCCCCCCCAGCCTCCTGCCTCTGCAACTCGCCTTGTAACAACTAACGATGGAAAATCCGAGGCATTTAAGTGGCTCCCGAATCCGCCCGGGAACCGTGATTGAGAGAAGTCAAATAAAATTTGTCATCTTTAAAATGCAGGAGGACGTTAATGGTGTGTTAGCCCGGATGATTAATACAAGCGCCTGCAAACAACCCTCCAACGTTTCCACCCTCCGCTGCAAGATGAATCGCTGGAAAGCGCCGTTAATCGCTAACATACCTCGGGCCCAAAGCCCCTTCCTGCCCCGCCGTGCTGTGATCACCACTGCCGTGCCCAGCCTGTCCTCGCTGGGAGTCACTGCAGCAAGAGCAGGGTCAGCCCCGATGTCACCCAGCCGGGCTGGGGTGAAGCCCGGGCTCTGGGAGATATCCTCCCGGGGACCTGTCACCCATGGGTGACATGTGCATCAGGGCCCCACCCTGGGCTGGGGTTTGGGGCTACGGTGAAGATCCCAACCCCGGCGGGTCCCCCCAGCTCTTTCGTGGCCAGGCTGGGACAGGGAAATGCAGGGCAGATCCCCACCTCGTTATTGTAAATACATTTGTGTGCATGGACAGAATCATTTTTATATATTCATGTATCTATGCAGTTCTGTGCACGGGTGGGCAGCACATACACGTGTGCTTATAAACCATACGTGTGATAGGTGTGCCACACGTGTGTGTGTCATATACTTACGATGACATTGTGCATGTGCCACATCCGCACTGCTGGTGTAGGTAACATATATGGGAGCACGTGTGTGACACGTTCGTGAAGTGTGTGTACTGCACACAGAGTTGTGTGGTGCGTCCAGCGTCTTTGTGGTGCGTGTAGGCAACGTGTGCAATGAATGCACCGGTGTGGCAGCAGTGCATGGTGTGACCAACACAAGTGCAGCGTGGATTTGTGCAGCGTGCATTGCACAGGGTGCGTGTGTGCTGTACACGCGTGCAGTGCACATCCCTGTGCAGCCCTGCAGCGCACGGAGCGGGCGTGGGCCAGGAGCTCCCTGTGCAGGGAGGGAGTGCACATGCCATCCCTGCCATCCCTGCCATCCCTGCCATCCCTGCCATCCCCGCCATCCCCAAGCGCAGGGTGCCCAGCCCGCCTCACTCCGGTACCTTCGCCCCATTTTCTTCCCATCCCCCGGCTCCGAGTGCGGCCCCGAGCACCCCGCACTGCCCGCCCGGCCCCGCTCGCTCCGCTCCCTCGGACCCGAGCCTGTCCCGCGTGGGGACTCAGAGAGTCCCCGGGTCACACGGCCCGGCCGTCGGGGGTCCGGAGAGCCGCGGCTCCCCCGGCCCGCTGCGAGCTCTCCTCCCCCGGCG
>VRYO01001726.1:4100957-4187329 GCA_009812075.1 Sialia sialis | reverse complement strand
AAAAAAAAAAAATTTAATAAAATAAAATTTAAACTTTATGAAAACGGCCTCGGGTCCGAGCCCTCTGCTTTCCCCTGCTTCAGCAGTCGCGCTGCTCTGGCCGGGTCCCCTGCGCTGCCCACAGGGATGCTGCGGGATTAAAGACAGCCCTGAAGTCAGTGCTCTGCTGTGGGGCCCGTCCATGTGAGGGAACTGCTCCTTGGGGAGCTCGGGATCCTTTGAGACTTGTTTGTGCCGTCCTTGCTGACGGCAGGAGCTGGCGGAGCTCTGCAAACCTGTACCCGCAACTTCCTCCGGGGCACGAACTCTGCCCCTGCCCTACAATCCCTTCCCTCCTTCCCCACGAGACCTGCTAGAGGGACTGGACTCGTATTTGGCTTGGGGAAGGATGGCAGGATCAGGCCTTTACAGCGTCTGGATGGCACCACAGAGCCGTGGAGCCCCAGGTTTTATTGGTGCCACGCAGAGAGCCAAGGCTCGGCTCGGGCATCAGCAGCACTTTCTCGCAGGGATCCCCTGTTAGGCGCTGCCTCGGCCGCATTTCGAAGAAGCAGCGTCCCCTCCTCGCCACCCGAGCACGGCGGATGTCACCAGCCTCAGACACAGCAGCGCTCACGCAGCCCAAATTCTGTCACCACTCAGGCATAAATCCTTAATAATCCTTAATAATTAAAGCCAAATCCTCATTCCTTTACACTGTGCACAGACGGCGCTCTTACCAAAGAGTTCCAAGACGTGCGTGCATGGGCTCAGAGCCTGATCCTGCCTTCCCAGCACGGCCACGCTGCTGTTCCCAGAGACACCGGGATAAACCCTGACACACGGCTAGCTGCTCGGGGCAAAGAAAACCGGCACGGGAAAATGTGTATATTATTCTCTTTTATTATTAATCTGAGGGCTCACAGCAGGGACGTTTGCATTTGTTGTTTTAAAGCAAGCTTTTGATTGCGACTAAAAGTACAGAAATAATGATGCAACATCTGTAAAATACTGACACATCGATCAATCTGTGCTTGTGCAGCCGCACACACCACGAATACCCCAGCTCGCCCGTGGGGGTAGCTGCTTGGGTTTTGTAACCACTTTGTGCGTGTGTACCAATACAGGAAGGACACACAAACACTGCGGGGTACAGCCAGCGTAATTAACTCTCAACGAAGAACAATCCGCCTGCGTGAACCAGAATTCCCTCGCTCCGGAGCCGCTGCACGGCTACCTTCCCTGCCCCTGATCTCTTTTGTGATCTCTTTGAGCGACACTGAGATGAAAATTGACTGCTAGAGAAGAGCAATGCCCGCCCGCAGTGGTACTTTTTTGTTTGAGCTATAAGAGGTTTAACATGATACCACTTCCATGAGTGAAGTACAGTAGGGCACTCGCAAACCCGAACAAAAAGGAAAAAAAGGGGGGAAAAAAAACCAACTTACAGAAAGTCAGCCCCAAAGATCCTATTTTATGTCAAAGTTTCACAATCATCTAAAGGCTGGGTTCTTAGGGGAAAGCTCCAAGCTGTCACTAACACTACAACCCAGCCGAAGTCCTGTTCATATGTGCCAGCCGGATCCGTGTATCCCTATAGCACCAAGCGGGGCTGTCCTTCGACGGCGCGGGAGGGAAAGGGTTAACTGGGGATTTGGGTCTTGCTCTGCTGTGAAGCAAAAGTGACTCTGCACGGGAATCGTGTTCCCGGTGCCAGCACACCAGGCTCTGTCTGGTACATCCCTCGCAGCTTTCACTCCACAAAAAAATCTCCGCTGGTTTTTGCCTTACGCGTCTCCAATTTTGCTCGTGGGAAGGGGCACTCTGCACAGCCCGGGCGATGTTCTGCCTGCATCGCAGGATTTTTTTATTTTCTTACCACCGGTTTTTGGTGGTGGTACCCGCTGGCTGCAAACTTCTGGGGAAGGCGCCGCCAGTGCCAGCATCCCCCTGTTCCTCGGGATTTTGCAAGTGAAAGCGCTCTCCGTTTCCACGGCTGCACAGGATCTCCCTGCCTAGCAAGGGTTTTCCTGTGAGGTAGTGGCTCAGCATTTGTGGGGAGAGAGGGTGTAAAAAAGCACTAGATATTTTCTGCAGCCTCGGGCTTCCCCGCTCCCCAAGACGCTTTGGACGGGCTGCACTTGCAAGCAGCGAGCTCCGTGCCCGGCTCGGTTCCGCCACTCCGGGGCCGGGAAGGGGAATCGAGCTTCCAGCTCCGTGCCTGTTCCAGCCCAGGATGGGGCCACCCCTTCACCCCCAAAGGGAGAGGAGCTGCAAGGGGATGGGAGCCGGGCACGGGGACAGCCTTCCTTCCTCCGGCAGCGAGCCAGGCGTCCGGCAGCCCCCGCAGGTAGCGGCAGAGCCCGCACCAGAACTCACCCCCAGAAGGGTTTGGCCACCAGCTTTGAGGTTTTGGCTATGGAAGCGCCTAGCTGATGGCTCAGGGGAGATGGCCCTGCACATACCTTCGGCTCGACCCTGCCGTGAACTTGATGCCGTTGGGAAGCAGCTGGCTCGGGGCACGCAGGCGGGGGCCGGCAGTTGCCCGGGCAGAGGAACACGCACGCAGGGATCGCTTGGCCCCGGGGCAGCATCCTACGTGCCAGGTTCCCTGCCCTGGAATCCACCCACTGCAGGGGACTCTGCTGCCAGCCCTGCCTGGCCACTGGAGCAATGCTGCGGGCAAGGAGGCTGTCGGGCACTTCCCACCCCTCGCTCTGCACCCCTGGTTTGGCGTGCAAAGGAATGGCTCCTATTTTGACTTTTGTTTTCTTTTTTCCCTCCTTTCCTGCCAAGCCCAGACCCTGCTTCTTGTTGTTGTAGGTATTTATGGGCCTGTTTATCTGATCTCGGGGGAGCCTATTCTTATCTCAGAAGCAGCAAGGGAAGGGTTACACTGGACAGCTCGGTAGACAGGATGGAGCCAAATAAAATACCAATCTGACAAAAAAAAAAAGAAAAAAAAAAAAAAAAAAAAGAAAAAAAAAAGAAAAAGAAAAGGTGGGGGGGGGCAGGAAAAGAAACACCCAGATCCAGCCACCCGATCACCCATGAGCACTGTCCAGGCTGCAGGCTGGATTTGCCAGCTCCCAAAACAGCTGCTGGGCTCAGGCAGACAGCACAGGGACAGAGCAGAGGAGAGGGCGGTGTAACGACGCTGAAAGATGGGAAGCAAAATAAAATTCCAAAGTTTCAGGTCGGCTGTTGCGGCTGTGATGCTGCTGTCCCGTGTTCCTCGGGGTGAACACGGAAATGTCCCAGCTTGGAACGAGAGGCAGAGCCGGTCCCCAGCCTGGCAGGGACTCACTCGAGGTCGTCCCGAAGGTCACGGCCAGGGCCAGGGCTGCTGCCTCCCATCACGGGGCCCCTCTGGGCTGGCCCAGCCGGTGACACAGGGCTGGGGGAGGCAGGGCCAGGGCAGCCCCCAGCCCGGACACCGCGGGGACAGGGAGCCCCACCTCTGCTTGGCCTCTGCGGACCCCAAAGGTGCAGCAGGGACAGGACGGGATGGGGCTGGATGGGATGGTCCCTCCTGCCTTGGCAAACAGAGGAGCAAGGGCAGCCCCATGCCAGGGGTACCCCCGGTCCTCGCCCCCCGAATCAGCGCTCTTAAGGAAGCGCCTGCGAGTTGTGGCCAGTTAAGGTAGCCCCAGCCCCTCTCAGTGAGGGTAATTGGGCCATAATTTGTATTCCGTGTCAAGATGGCGTCAAAGATAAGACAAAAATCTCCAGGTTTGGGGGCTAAAGAGACAGGAGAAATCCTGACCCGGGGCCGACCTCGGAGGAATGGCCACAAGCCCCAGTGAGTCACATGGCAGGTGAAAGATTTACTGCCAGGGGAACTTTTTGATCCTCTCCCAACACTTGGAGCCTCTCAGGCCAGTTGCTGGCTCCGAAGTCAGACTGTCTTCTGGGAGCACTGCTCAGGTGGGAAGGTTTTCTGCCCATCAAGGCCCCGCCCAGCTGCAAAGTTCATGACATTCAATAGTTCTTCCTCAAATCTCCATGCTCCTGCAGTCACATGACTCCAGACCCATGAAAGAGACGATGCATTTCTAATCCACAGCTGTAGAAATGATGTCCAAGCATGGGGAGACTCTGAAGCCACAAGGTAGTTTTTTTTTACTTTTTCACTTTTATTTTATTTTATTTTCTAAACAAAATCCAAACCCTCTATGGGTTTTCACCCCTGTAGCAGTTCCTGCTTGCATTGAGCTCTGCCCAGGAAAAGACCAAAAACCCTGCACCTTGCACCTTCCCAAGACCATCCTTTAAACAAAGGCACATGGGATAGGTGATGAGTTTGTCCAATCTCTCCAAAGCCAACCTGCATTGCTCCTTTACTCCATGAAGGCTCTTTCTCCAGTTCAGAGGATTAGAAGACCCACAGCTTTCTGCAGAATTACCTGTTCTTGTCCTGCTCAGTGGTGGAGCAATCCCCACAGCAAGCACCTTCCCTGGCAGTGCTGACACTTTGCTGCCAATTTCCCAGTGATCTCCCAGGACACCTCAGGTGAGGGTGGATGGCGTGGGGTGCCACAGCAGCCCACTTGTGTCTCATGCAGCAGCTGGATTTAAGGCCCAGGATGGAAGGAGTGGCACAGGACCAGTGCTGCAGAGCTCCGAGCAGGGCATGGAACCACCCAGGCACTTTGCTCAGCAGCACTGAGTGCCACAGCCCTGTGGTGCTGGATGAGCTCTGTCTCACCTGGTTACTCCAAAGCTGAAGTGCAAGAACAAACCTGGAGATGCTGCAGCTCCAGGAGCCTGCTGCTCAGAGGGGCCAAGGAGCCAGATGGAGCTGCTGGAACATGAGTGGGAGGCACAGGCTGGGAGGAGGGTGTGCACTGGTGAAAGGGGAGCGAGAAGCAGTTACCTAAGAGCAGAGGGATTGCAGAGCTATAGCACATGCCTGGAGCCTCACTGAGCCCTTGTGACACATCCCCAAGGCAGGGAAGGCCCTTCTTGCTGTTTCCTTTCCCCCTGCTTCTTCTTTGGTGTGAGGAATTCAGGTCCTGACCACCCTGAAAGACTTAACAGTAACCAGAGAAGTAGGGGAATTTATGGCATCACCAGCAGCTGAAAGCTGAGGGATTCAGAGGAAAAGCATTTTTTTCCTCCCTCAAACCGCACCTACCTTGACAAAAGTCTCATAGCCTGTGACTGACCTGCAGGAGCAGCAAAGGAAAAGCAGGGGCCAGAGCAAGCTGGTTTAACTGCCATGGCCAGGAGCTCCTGCCCAAACTGAGATGGGGGAAGGAGTTCTGAGTTTCAGTTAGTGCACAAAGCTTGCAGGAGCCCTGAAACTCCCTCCTCTGCTCACCTGGGCTTCCTCCCAGGCCATGACTGCTGGGCTGGGGGCAGAAGCTGCTGAGAACCCAGACATCAAAGTGAGATGCAGAGGAGCTGGATACCACAGGCTTTGCCCACACAGGTGTCCAGGCCAGGAAGAGACCCAGGGCTTTATGGGGTGCCCATCACTGTGCTCTCTGGCAGCCTGTATCTGTGGAGGAGAAGCAGCAGAGTCACCTCAGCTACCTGCCAGTTCCCTCTCCCCCACAGGCATCAAATTCCTGCTGAAGATGCTGGGGCGATCATGGAGTACTTCCTGCAACACATAAAAGGAACAGATCTTGGAGAAAGTTCAAGAGACAATTAAGTAAAAGCACACTGGGGGGTTTTCAGGTACTTAGGAAGAACCCAGTGCTGCCTGCAAGGAAAAGAGATGTGAAATGGACTCCAGCTCCTGGCAAAGTGAGACTGAGTGCTGGTGGAGCTGTGTAGTTATTCCTTATTGGATAGAGGAGACACTAAAAAAAAAAACAAAAAAGAAAAATAAAGCAAGCAAACCCTGAGTCTCTCTCTCCTCCACACCCCTCCTGCACAGCCACATCTCTAAGACACAAAACCATTAAATCCACATTCACATTTTTCCCTGCTCCTCTGTGCTGCCCTTTCTGCTGGGGAGCAGGGAAGCAATGCCTGGTTTCCATCAAGGCTGCAAGGAGAGGATTGGACGTGTTCAATTTCAATGTCCAACCAGGAAAAAAACCCTCGGAACCCAAACAAACCGTTTTTATGATCTCCACATCCCAGCACAGCATAATCCTGCTTCCGGTCTCTGACAGGCACAGGCAGCCCCTGCCAAGGAAGCATCTTTGGGATGGGGACCCGGCCCCGTGTGCCCTGGCAGCTGCCCTGGGCTCCGAGGGGCAGCGATCCCCCCCTCTGGGTTCCTGAGCTAACACTGCCCTCGGCTGTGCAGAGAGGGACGTGCAGTTCTCAGCCCATCAGATCAATCTGCTGGCTCCTTTGTTTGTCAGTGTGACTGTGTTAAAAAGACTGAGCAGATTCCAAATTGGTTTTGAGCTTGAAATCTTCTGTGGGTTTCTTGGCAGGGAGTAAATGTGAGGTTAAGTAGCATAATTCATTACTCTATACAAATAGCAGATTAACTGGCAGTTTATTTCTATCACAATTTTTCATTATACCCTCTTGTACTAAAGTCAGCACCTGCACAACAGGTTGCTGCTTACAGCTGTTCTTCTTTAGCCCTGCTGCCTCTCCTTCTCACTGTGCTGGCAGAAGTGCCCGCACTCAGCAATTTGGGAATGCAAATCAGAGTTTTCTCCTTCCACTGGGGTATGCTGCCCTTGTCCTCACCTCAAGACTCTCCCCTGACACCTAAAAACCCTTGACAGCACCCAGGTTGTGTTGTATGATCCACCCTTGCTCCTTGTTCCACGGTGCCCACCTGTGTCACCTCTGGTCTTGCCTTCTCCAACTGAGAGCTCCCTAAGGCAGGGACAACCTCCTGTAGCACAGCAGCATGTTCCAAAATTATCCTGGTTCATTAAGGCATCCAGACACATCCACAAAGACAGGCACTGGGGACACTGGGATCTGTTTCGGATATAAATCTTTCAACATCTGATCCTACTCCTCTGTGAGAACCCAAGTGTGTGAAAAGCTACACTACAACCTCTTTCCTGGCTAAAAATCAAGGCTGAAAGCACGACTCAAACAGTGCCAGCAGAGCCTTTAAAAACACCATGACAGAGTTCAGATGAACAAGTACTCAAGTCCCAGTTTTTTTTCCACTTGCCTCCTCAGTGCAGCCAAAAAGTGAGACACCTTTGGCTGTAAGGCTGATGGTCAGGAGGAGTATCAGAAAAAGAAATGAAACAAAGCATTTCATGGGGAAGGATCTTGAATGTTGGGATGGTCCATGTCATTACTGCTCTGGAGCAGTGCCTACCTTGTCAGCTGGGTATGCAGGTTTGACTCTGGACAACAGGAGTTATAAATCATGCATGAAGTGAAGCCAAGGATGTGCCTGAGAAAGGAGCAGAAGCACAGAGTTGAACTAGACATAAAGAAGATTCATTAGGAAACATGAATCAAATGAAAAGCTGCACTTGCCAGACTCCTCATGATAGAGGAGGGGAATTCCCATCACAGAAAAGCCCAATACTCCTCAAAATACAAGGGCATGTGGCTCTTCAACAACCTCCATCTTTCTTTTTGTTGCATTCAAAAGACTCCATGAATTGCACCTGTGCAGCCCACATGGGCTTGTCAGAAAATATCCCATCACCTGAGATTTCCACTGCAAGCCTGGCATTCCCACTGAGCAGTGCCATTCTCTGCTCCATGTCTGCAGTGTTTCCAGCCCTGGGGAGGCAGGTAGGAAAAGGCAGTGAATCTGAGAAGCCTGGCACAAAACATCCACACAAAGCAGAACTCCCCTGGCTCTGGAACCATCAGTGCTGAGGGCAGAAAAGCAAACAAGGGAATGTGGGCCTGGTTGCTAGATAGATCATTTATTAAAGTGAAATTCAGAATTTTATCTTTGTCAGACAGTACAGAGTTAAAGTCTCATACACAGTGGAAGCAGGACATTTCCTACACCTCAGAGAAATGAGTTCTACAGTTTTTGCTATAAGTTACTAAGTTGCTTTAACAATACACAGCTATATTACACAGTTAAAAATACAAGGTGTCCAAAACATTTGGCATAAGATCAGCACAACACATGGAGGCCAGAAACAGAAGAGGGAACACAGTTTTCTCTCCCAGTAAGCCTGCCAAAAGACTCCAAACCATTCTGCAAGTTACCTGCTACCCACCTCCCCTGCAGTAGCTGTGGAGCAGAGGTGTGGGTAGGACAGGAGTAAACTCAGCCCTGGTAAGGCTCAGCAAAGCCAGAGGCTCCTGGAGCCTGCTGATGTACAGGATGGCCTGCAGAGCTGCTTGCAAGGGAAGTTCAGGTTTAAGGCAGGAGCCTCCCCCTCTCCCCACACTTTTTTCAAGCATTTAGTTCATCCTAAACAGATGTGTTCACAAGCAAGTCAAAAACACGAGACAAGGGATAGCTGTGAAAAGTGCAAGGAGTATCTTACATCCTAACAATTCATTTGCACTTCAAAAGTGGAAAATGAGAACTCCCTAACCTGATAAGCTAGAGATGGTTAAACGGCATCAGTGACACAAGGAGTGAGGCATCAATAACATTCCTTCACCTCTGGGACTCTTCAGTCCATACTCTGGGCAGCACAAGGACTCCTTTAGGAAGGGAGGCCACTTTGTACTACCCACATTTCTAAGCTGTAGAGACAAAGTGACTCTAGTGCTCCAGGATCTGCAAACTCAGACAAACAGTCCCTCAGCAGACACCTCCTCTCCCCTCCAACTGCAATTCCTGCTGAAGATCTCCCATTGGTATTTACATTTGGCTCAACCAAAAGATGTAAAGTGCACAGCTCATCCTCCTCCTCCTCTCATAAAACATCCATCACAGAAGCTGACGCAGAACAAATCTCCCTCCACGCTGCTGCTGTGGAAGAGGGTTTTGTTCAGTCTCCCTGTGGGCCATGTCCTGCTTCATCCTCCCTGTGCCATCATGACCTGCATGAAAACTCCCATTTACTGTAGATAATTTTGGCTCTTGTGCTCAAAGCCTCTCTGAACCCAGCTTGCACTTTAGACTCACTTGAAATGCCAGGTTTGACATGTTCTGGTCAGTCCTTACACCCTGGGGTATCCAGTCGTTTACAGCCACGTTTATAAGGAAAACTGGGACACCAGAATACCAGAGAGAAGTGGCACAGAGCTCTGCTTTTCTCAGGCTGAGCATCTGAAGTGCCTGGCAAAAGAAACATTACTTTTTAATGTAATCATTCACTTTGGGTTGATATACAATAATCTTTCAAATTATGAAATTTTGAAAACTGCATTCTAACAGAGCCTCCTTGATGTGCTTGCACTTTTCAGCCATCAGGTTGCTACTGACTCGAGTCTTTGCATGCTTCCAACTCCCCTGAGTTGAGCTCAAGCCAATAACTACCAGCAATGATTTCTTCTTCCCTTGAAATAAGCAGAGGGTCAGCATACAGGATGAAATTAATCCCAGAAGAGATGTTTCTGCATTATTTGGATTGCATACTAATGGCTTTGGATCTATTCAGAACTCTAATTAAGTTAATGGAACTCTGCAATGAGAATTGAGCTAGGCTATGGAATTGCATTAGGCTATATAATGGCTGGAGACCTTTAGAGACAATTCCTCTGCCCCAGGGTGAATGTCACCTATGCAGGCTTGTAAGAAATAAGCTTCCACTATTATAAATAGAAGATGACATCTGGTCATCCTCCATGCCCCCAAGGCTTGTGCTCCATGGTTCAAAGCTAGACAGAATTTAAGGCCCATCTGTGAAAAGCAAAATGCAAAAAAAATATCTTATCATACTAGCCAAAGCGATTTGGGTCTTACACCTTTCCAACAAGTCCCATCTAAAAGTGCTGAGAAAATGTCCCACCTCATGGCTTCACAAGTGTGAGGTTCAAACACATTTAATTTGACATTTAAAATAAAAAGTTGGAAAGTCTTTTTTCTTCTTTTACTTGGCATGCAGCATAAGGAATCGAACACACAGCACGGTATCGTACACAAGGACAATTGCATTGTTGCGTTTTCTGGTTATTAGACACTAAATGCTTTTCAAGAATCACAGGCACCCTGAACATGGATATTGCTACTGAATTGACATGTGGTTTCAGTTCATAGCACGGGAGCCAGCACGTTGCTGACCCTTCCATCAAGACCATCAGCTTTCTGTTGCTCAAGGTGTTTTGCTCTAGCTAAGTTGAGAACAAGGTAATAAGGCATTTGCAAGGGGTTTATAAGGCCATGGGGTCTGACAGCCAAAGATTCTTCTGTTTCTTTGGTGTCTTGCCTCCAAGCTTTCCACCTTATAAACAACTGCTAATGGCTGGTAAACATCTCTTCATCATCACACTTCACTAAGAATTTTTTTTCAAAAAAGTAAAATTGCTTTAGAAGTGAAACCAACAAGGATCACATTTAACATCAATTGACTATTTCAGGAAAAAAAAAAGAAGAAAAGTTTCCTGGATACCACCTCGGCACAAAAGCATTCCAGTGAATACACCTGAACAGATGGAACCTGCCACCATATTTCCTTGAAAAGAATCATTTTGCTGCTGGCTACTAAAACACCCCAACAGATTTATTTACTCTTAAAAATAAAACAAAATAAAATACAACCACAAAAAAAGTAAATCCCAAACAAACTACATTTTTACAGTTTTGGTCTAGAATCACAGAATCATAGAATCAATTAGGTTGGAAAAGACCTCTGAGATCATCGAGTCCAACCCATGACCAAACACCACCGTGTCCATCAGACCATGGCACCAAGTACCAGTTTTTCCTTAAACACCTCCAGGGACAGTGACTCCACCACCTCCCTGGGCAACCCATTCCCATATTTAATCACCCTTTCTGTGAAGAAATTCCTCCAGATGTCCAACCTAAATCTTCCTGGTGCAACTTGAGGCAGTTTTCCCTTGTCCTGTCACTGGCTGCTTGGGAGAAGAGGCCAATTCCCACCTGGCTCCACCCTCCTGTCAGGGAGTTGCAGAGAATGAGAAGGTGTCTCCTGAACCTCCTCTTCTCCAGACTGAGCAACCTCAGCTCCCTCAGCCATTCCTCACAGGACCTGTACTCCAGATCCTTCACCAGCTTTGTTTCCCTTCTCTGGACCTGCTCCAGCACCTCAATGTCCTTCCTGAATTGAGGGGACCAGAAGTGAACACAGCACTCGAGGTGTGGCCTCACCAGTGCCCAGCACAGGGGAAGAATCTCTAGGAGGCATAACCCTCACAACAGAGAATGTCATTTTCCCTTGGTAGCATGCTCTGATTACACAAGCACTTTGAAGGTTAGCATGCAGTCAGAGAACGTACCCTTCTAACCATCTGTCCTGAATGAGAGAAGCCAGATCGTGTTGACTGATGTGGGAACTACTCCACCCTTTCAGTAAGGAAAGGACCAGCACAAATAGGAAATTTTTAAACATTCATGAAATACTGACACAAGACATTCTCTCCTCATTCCTTGAACCTTTCTCTTGCATGATGTTCTAAAAATCCATATGGAATTGAACAAGGAAATGCTGAAACAATCACGCTCCCCAGATGTCACAAATGGGACATGTACCATAACAGAGTATTTCTGCCTATGACACAGGACTTAAGACATGCTGAAGTTTGTTGAACATGTTTTTGGAGTATTAGCAAACAATTCAGAGTGATGTGAACAACTTGCTTTAAATTGTGACTTGAATTTTAAAGAGATCCTGGGAGAGCTTCAACAAGAGCTTCACTAAGTGAACCCTTCATGCCTTACAAAATGCAATGCAGTACTAAGCTGGGACCATGACCAGTGTGTTTAGCTCTTAAACAAAGCTTCATCCAGTTTTGAAATAATAAAACCTGCCACTTACAAAATGCTAGCCAAGGTTTTCTACTGTTCATTTCGTTGCTTAAGGCTTGTTAAGAATATCCTCTCTTTGTGGAGTCTTGGCATCTTGTACCAGAATGGAGAGACTGGTCAGGACAGCAAAGAAACAGAGTGGTGCTCTAAAACAGGAGATCCCCTGAAGAGAATTTGAGGTCACTGGAGAACAGTCAGTCATGACCAATACCATTAAAAGCTCCTTTTGCCAAAATAATCACTGTATTATCTGTAAGGACACCTCGGCTTTAAATAAAATCAGGGTGATCTCCTCCTACAGTGCCCTGCCAGTGAACACCAGTGTGCCACCCTCACTCACACAGCTCTCATGAAAGCACATATAATGTTCATGGAAGGCAAATGCTTTGATGCTTCTTGCCCATTGCAAAGGAGATGAAATGCGTCATGAAATGCTCCAGTCAGATCACTGCCCTGGTAATGGTGCCTCACTCATAAATCTGCTTTATACTAAACAGAGCCCCTGAATGCACACAGCAGTTTTGTGACACCTGCTAAAGCTTCAGCATAAAATGCTCATCACTTGTGACTGATACTGACCTGACACAGAAATTAAGAGACTGGTGTCTCAAGCCATTGTTTCACCTATCATCACTGAAATATGCATAAATCAATTAAATAAGCACTTCTACCAACATGATTAGAAACAGCGAATAGATAGTGTTTGCCTTAATACCACATTCAGAGAAATGCAGAAGTTTTTAAATGCTTACAGAAAATTTTATCAGTGAGTTCTTAAAAGAAATTGGAAAAGATACTGCAGGGAGCTGGTTGGCATCTGTGTCGGATGGGGTCGGGAGGAAAAAAATGGCAAAAAACCCCCCATCAATTTCAGACTGGTCAAGTAGCGTTCACTGGAGTAGATCTGGTGAGCCGGAGCATTTGTAGAAGTTTGGGACTTGAAGCACTGACTCAAGGCAAGACAGAGCATGTGTAGGTGAGCAGCAAGCTTCAGACAAACTTCTGACCCATGCACCTTGATAATGAATTTTATCTCTGCTGCTCTTCCAGTCCTGTACCAAGACAAACTGCATGGTTGTTTGTGATGCAGCCTGAATTCAGTGAAAAAAATTCCATCTGGCATTTGAATTGCACTGAGATGTAGATTTCCAGAAATGGTTTAAAACACCAAGTTGACAAACTCCACAGTTCTACAGATTTTTTTGGTTTCCCCATTATCCTCATTTCTTTATTCCAATATGACTTTGAAATGAGGGGAAGAAGTCTTCGGAAACATGCTGGGCACATGTTTTCAAATACTCCTCATAAGAATGTCTATATTTTTTTTCTGTCATCCAGATACCGCATTTGAAAAAAATTTACAATATATTTTAACAGTTTTTATAAACCTAAAATGCACAATACCACACATTCCTTCAAGTTCTCTCTTATTCCAAGCCTTGTTAATCTTCAGTCGAGTTGCTTGCTGCCTTCTGATTTCTGGTCCAGCCTGCTCTTGTTGTTCTTCACCATGTAGATGAAATAGGCAAGTGTCTCCTTCTCATTCACTGGAATATTCCTGAAATGACGACTGACAGTCTAGAAGGACAACAGGAAAAGAGACAGAAATGCCGGAATTAAAAACTAGAAATAATCAGAACGGGATTTCTCTTAACTTTCCAAAAACGATTTTATGGCCACTGAGCGCATTATCCTTTGAGTGAAACATGCACCAATTCCAACTGTCAGTCCTCATTTACCTCCCTCTCTCTTTACAGCTGGAATGTGTGTCTGAACATAGCATAGCCTTGCTATGTCAGCAAGATTTGCAGCCAACCTACAAGAGGAATTTGGAAGCCAGAAAGTTCTCCTGCCAAAGCAGCACAGCTTCTCCCCAGCGACATTTTGTGCTGAGATTATTTGGCGAGCAAGTTTTCCCTGCACCTCTGTGTTTTAAAGGAGAGTGTCAGAAACACTGCAGCACTTTGCTCTGTGAACCAGGTGTAGCAAAGTTTTATCAAGAGTGATTTCCTCTGGACTCACTGAAAGGAGCATCAGGAAATTTGCAATGGGAGGGTTAGGTTTTGGTTAGGGCTACCCCTCTCTAACAGTAGCATAAGCCCTGAAACATTCAAAGTGAATGTGGAAAACATGTTGGAGCTGGACAAGATTTGCTTCTCATAGGAGAAACTCTTTTTTTGGTAGCCAACACAGATCTAGAATGGGATTCTGATGCAGGTTGAGCAGTAAGTCACTCCAAGGAGATTTATGGAAGCTTGAGTTTCCCTCACAGTGGGATAGCACGAGGAGGGTAAGAGCCTCAGGCAGCAGTGATTCAAGCATAGGAGCTGGATGAGGATCCAGCACAGAGTCAAAGCCGCTCAGGCTTCACAGAAAATCTGGGAAGTATGTGACAGCTTTAAGTTAGGTTCCCTTTATTTTCCACCTGCACAGTAATTGATCTTTTCTTTCCGCCTGGGTACATTCACAGTAAACTCCTTAAGCAGGCAGTCCTTCATGGCAGGAGGCAGCTGACAGACATGAACTGGTTAGTTAAAATATGACAAATCAGGACTGCTAATGAGGTACAACCCCATCCTACTTCATTCAACTTACTCCTACATGCCCTACATTGCATATTCTCTATATTCTGTATATTCACTCCCTGGCTGACTTTGAAAGAAAGAAAGACAGTGTCTTGCTGACTTTTTTGGTCTGTCATGTTTTTGTTCTTTAAAGCAAAAGTAAAAGCAAACCAGACAGTTTTAGGCAGAGAGTTGTGAAAGCCACAACTTACAAAAATCAATCTCAGTACTAATCAGTAACTACTACAGCGTTTTCAAGTTTAGAGAAGATTTTTCCCACAGCACGGCCTCAGGTCAAGTCAGGAAAGAGAGCAGAAGCACAGCAAGCACAATTTGCCCAAATACCAGAGAGTTCTTTCTGAATAAATAGCCCATATGGTGAGAAAGCAGCATAGGCCCTTCAGAAAAAAGCCTTTTATAATACAGAATCATCAGGACAAGGGAGGGAAATAAAGAATCTCAATCCATGCGCAGTGATGCTGCCTTTAATAAAAAGCAATTCCAAGGAGTTCAAGTGTCTGTGAGGAAAGAAAAACTAACAGGAGCACTTAGGGAGATGATTAGTGGGTTAAGCCTGAGTTTCAGCTGAGCAGCTATCCCCAGATAACACCCAAATCTGGGTCCTGTTTCTGCTCCCTGAAGGGAGCTACTATGCTACTATGAAAAGGGTGGGAAAGGAAGCAGAGACAAGCAAGTTACTAAAACAGGCTTTCTACAGCCAGTGTCCATGCCTTCCAAGCATGGCCCAGGTGGAAGCAAGCAGGCAGCTTTCTGCTGGCATCATTCCCTGAAACCTTTCAGAGGGCACTTGTTCCGTACCAGTGAGTCACACAGGTGTGAGTGCCCACAGAATGTGCCCTTGAACGGAGGAGATGAAAAGTTTTCTTGTAACAGAGATAGCACCACTGCTGTCCTCACTTACTTCTGCAAGCTGAGCCTTGTTGAGTCCAGGCCTAGTCTGCAGCTTATAATGTCTCTTGTAACGTCGCAGGGTGTTCACTTGGAGCTGGAACAAGTCAACCTGGAAGTGATGAAAAGAAGAGGCCATGAGCATTACCTTTAGCTTCTATGAGTAGTTATTTTATCTAAAAAGATCTAAAAATAACTACTTCTTGCTCAACAGGATTTCTACTTGCTTGCATTCAGAACCACACTGGCTTGTCTTACTGACAAACCTAAGTATATTTTGTATTTGTTAACGCTAAAGGACCAGAATAGCCTTGGGGAAATAGAAATTTTTGTTCTGGTTCACATGCTGTCAACAGAATTGCTGGCCAATTTCTGCTCTCAATTACACCTCTGCAACCTCCAAGCAAAGGGGAACCTTTTGTTCCCACAAGGTTTAAAAAGCTCACACATGAAATAACAATTTAGCAGGCACTGAACAAACGGCTTGTGACATAAAACAGAGTACAGAGATGAAATGAAATTCAAATACTTAAATAGGAAGTGCACAGTTTAAAAGCAAAGGGGGTGGTGGTGAGGTTACAGCAGGGAAGATGAAGATCATGTGGGAAATGTCAAGTTTCAAAGACAAAAGGAATCTCTGCTGAAAACTGAGAGGGAAATGACATTAAAACTGACACGGTGCAGAGTTCCCTGTTCAGCTGGGTGACGTGCATCCCTCGGGTTTCAGTCACCAAATACTCTGTGTGCTCTGCAGCACCAATGTTTTCAGATGCCAACTGGGTCTTCAGCAATCACCCTGGCAACTACTGCAAAGCTTGAACAGCAAAGTTTTAATGCGGAACCTTGTAGAATGGAAACATGTACAGTGATAACAAAAGGTCAGGTTATCTTTAAAATAAAACCCATATCAAAAAACTTGCTACTCTTTCAACACCTCCACACAGGAGGTGTGTGCACCAGCTTTGCTCCAAGGCACAGCTTTGCTGGCAAAACGACTCTTGGTGGCTTTTTTTTTTTTTTCCTTTCAGAAATAAACGGCTTTTTGCCAATAGGGTTGGCATTTCCAGCAGAGGGCTCTGCTGACGTGGCCACGCTCTGCTTCTCTGAACATCACCTCTGCACAACTTTTGCCATATCAACAGTACCAGAAACATCACTGAAGCAAGTGCAGCACGCAGTGGCACAGAGAGAAAGGATTATTCTAGAGTTCTCTATCACAGAAAACTTCCCCCGGGCCTATCTCCTGAAAATAAAAATGTGTCACCAACTATTTAAAGGGAGTTTTAAATAGTGCTAAAAAATACCAAATATGCAAGTATCTGGAGCAGCTCAATATCCCTGGGTATCAAATACCTAATCAAAAGAGAAAGACCTATTGGATTCTGTAGTGTATTTGCAAAATGATGCATACTAAATAACAAAGAATTATGTTGGGGCACCAGACACCACCAAAAATAACTTATTTTTAGCCTTAAAAAAAAATCACTATGAAATACAATTTGAACTGTACATACGTGAAGCCGTGCAGTTACCTTACCACACCTCTTTTTATAGAAAACTAGACAGGCAAAGAACTCATACGTGAATGAAGAAAATTAGGACACCACATGTCAGAAGAAACTTCCTGGAAAGTGAAAGTAACTCCACAGCAGTTTCAATGGCCTTGCAATTTAAAATACAAATATTTTCTGATTTATGAGACCATCCAAGTGAAACTTCAACAAGCTAAGAACTGGTAAAGCCGCTCACAAACCTCTGGAACATCCGTGTCGTGCTCAGGAGAGTCACCTCCATCATCGCTCGTCTTCCTCTTCCTTTTGTTCCGAACACTTTGAATGAAGTTCTTGTGAAAATCACAAATATACAGATGTCTCACCTGAGAACCAGAAGTGGTGAAAAAGCAATCAAAAAACTGTTAAACAGCATCCAACAGCAGCTGCTTAGACACCAGTGTCAGGTGCATCCCTCATGACTGGTGTGACTGACTGACATCAAGGAATTTCTAATCTTAAATCCCAGCCCTGATATCACACTCTTTATTTGAGATACCTTACAAAGGTTACCTTACAAAGGCAAAGAAAACAAAGAACTAAAGATCCAGCTGAACTTGAACCTCTGCAGATAAAATATTTCTTTTTTATGGCTGCAATCATACATCAGGAAAAAAATGGGTGCCTGTCTGGAGGAAGTGCATTATTTCAGGACATACTAGCAGGTAACTGTTAAAAAATGTATTATTTCACTCTTGTGAGCTTTCTGGCTTGAATACAGAGGATTATTAAGGCAAGTGTTTCAAAATCTCAATCAAATAAAACTTGAGCTGAGCACCTCAGCTAAAACAAGCAAACCAAATGCAGAATAGCCTCTTTCCTACTGCTTGCTCAGCCATGGAACCTCCCTTTTAACAAATATTATCTTACTAGAGTTAGCAAAACAAAGCACTTCAAATGATCAAACCAATGATATTTGATAAATGATAAACCAAATTATATTTGGTATCTATAAGGCAAAAGATCTCCAGATAACAGAGGCACCCTACATCCAAAATCACTCCATGCAGCCTGCTTCACACTTTCCCTTTGTTCTGACTGCATTAGCCTGATTTCTTTTTGTTTCTAAAGCCTGGCATCTGCCAACAAAGACTCATTTCTAAAATGCAAGAAATTACTACGCCACTAGACAAATCTGCTGAGAATTACAACTGGGAGAAATACTCTATTTTTTAAGAATACGTCTCAAATTGAGTCACTTTTCCCGTGACACGATGCATTTCGGCTGTGCAGAAGAGACCCAACCAACTGGGGGAGCTGCCAAACAGACTGACTCAAAACTTCACCTTTTTTTTTTTTTTTCTTTGCTTTGTTTTCAGTGGTTTTGATCTTTACCGATCAGGCGAGAAAAGCGTGCATAGCTGAACTCCGTTAACGAAGTCACTTCTGAGAAATTCCTTCTGTGATCTGCTCTGCCTATTTCTCTGCTGGGCAAATAACCCGTTCCTATCTCGAGCTGACAGCTGTCACTTAATGTCATCAGGCAGCAAACCGGGCTGTTCTGTGTGCGAACAAGCCCTGCTGAAGAGGCAGCACATCTCAACGCCAGCTCGGTTTTTTAACCTGCTTCACTACAACAACACCAATTCCCACCAATTAAAGAAGTAACGTCAGTGCCGCCTGACTGAAGCGGCAACCACAGCGCTGTTTTCACCTGACAGCACCAGCCTTCCCAACCCGAAACCGCAACGGGAACAGCGCTCCTGCCTCCGAAGGACTGACAGCTCGCTCCTCTGCTTCCCGGCACGCTGCCTGCCTCCCGCACACGGCGTTTAGTGCTTTAGTTACACTGTGCTCCAGCAGGCGCGCAGTGCCACGGGGAAAAGCCGGCTCGGCACCCGGGAACAGCCGGGTCCACCCAGGCACGTCCTTCCCTCTCCTCCCCGAGCGCTGTGGCGCTGAGGACGGGCAGCCAGCTCCGGAGGCACCGCGAGTGCCGCACACAGCCCCGGAGCTCAACTCGCCGGGCGGATCCGCAGCTCCCCCGAGGCACCGCAGTGCGGTGGCGGCGGGGGCCGGCCCGGCCGCCCCTCCGCGGGGCTCGGCGGCGCCCGGCAGCCCCGGCCGAGGCCGCACTCACACTTTTGTCGATGTCCAGCTTCAGCTTCTTCTGCGAGATGCTCTTCTGGATCCTCTTGCTGAAGGACGCGTTGCCGGCGGGGCGCACGCAGCGGTCCCCGTCGTCGATGAGGCAGCAGCTCTGGCCGTAAAAGGGGGCGGCGGGCGGCCCATCCCGGCTGTCCTCCTCGGTGCTGAACCCATTCATCGCCCACCTGCCCGCCCCTCACCCCGCGCGGGGAGCCGACAACCGGGGGACCAAGCGGGAGACGAGCCGCCGTCACTACCGCGCCCTCGGGGGGACCCCGCCGCCTCCGCGGGGGCCCCCCACTACGGCAGAGGAGGGGACCCCCCTCCGCCGGCGCCGCTCAGCGCTGCCCGCGGGGTCAGGCCGGGCCGGGCCCCCAAGCGCCGCCGCCCGCGGGGAGCCGGGACCGCGCAGCGCTCGCACACACAAAACCCCCTCCCCGGCCGCGGAAGTCCCGCCCGCCGGCCCGCAGGCGCGGCTTTGATTGGGCTGCGCGACTAAAGGGGCGGGGCGCCCCGCGCCGCTCCGAGCGCCGATTGGCCGGATGAGCTGTCCGTTCGCCGCCGCCGCCCGGCCCCCGCAGCCGGAAGGTCGCCGTGAGGGGCGCGCGGAGGGAGCGGCGGCTCGGCCCCCCCCGGCCGCCGGACCCTGAGGGGACCCGGCCAGTGCCGCGCTGCTCGGCAGGTGCCGGGCTGGTACCGCCCGGAGGAGGCGGGAGGCGCCCCGGCCCCGTCGGCCTTCGGGCTTCCCCTGCTGCCGAGACGCGCACGGGACACCCGCATGCAGCCGCGGGACCGCGGGTTCCTCCGGCCGCCCGCAGCTGCAGCGGCACCGCTCCTGTGACAGACCCGAACCCTGAATCCCTAACAGACCTGAAGCTGCGGCTCCTACCCGGCCCTCGTACAAAACTCTGCTCGGCACAGCCACAAATCCCTGCTCTTGGGTCGTCACCTAGGAGTTCCTGACTGATATGTATTTTTTTAATGTTGTAAGAAATACAAGGTTATTTTTTTTTTTATTTTTTATTTTTTATTTTTTATTTTTTTACCCTAATCACAAGGCAGCGATAGTGAAAAGATGGGACTTGGAGGAGGGACTTTAAACTTCGCATTTTTCATCTTCAGGAAAACCAAAAAGAACCCCGAAAAACAACAAAAAAACCCCACTCCAGTCTCAACATCTCTCCGCTCCTCCAAAAAAAAGGGGAGAAAAAAGGAGGAGGCAAAGTGAGGGAG
Organism: Sialia sialis; assembly: GCA_009812075.1. Classification (NCBI taxonomy): domain Eukaryota; kingdom Metazoa; phylum Chordata; class Aves; order Passeriformes; family Turdidae; genus Sialia; species Sialia sialis. Next base: position 4,167,209 of record VRYO01001726.1, on the reverse strand, counting down.
AAGGGGAGAGAAAGAATTAAATCCTTGCTGATCTATGAAGAAAAGATGTAACTTCAGGAAATGCTGTGACTTTTGTAATACCAGACAGCAAATGCTGTTGTCAGAGGCTCCTGAGCAGCTCTAAAAGGAAAAGGATTTCATCTTCATGAAGAAAGGACTTTCTGCTCAGACAGAAAAAAGGTTCTGCAGACTAAAATGACTTCAAAGCCTGAAATCCTGCACATTGAACAATGTGCGGGAGCACTGGGTGGACTGTGCTGAATCACACAAAACACCTTCACAAGAAAGAGACTCCTTAAAGCCCCTTTTTTTAAAAGGTCCTCAGCTCAGGCTGCTCCACACAGTTAACACTGGCAACCAATTCTGCATGAGACAACTGAGAAAAAACCAAAATTTGTATTTTCCGAGCAATACCAATACCAAACAAGCCTCAGAATAAATTTGCAGGGTGGGGACTTAACACTCCTCAAGAGTTCCGCCTCTTGTCTTGGTTTTTACTGCAGGTGCCCTCGGGCAATCAGTAATTTCTGTTTGTGCATGTGAGCAGCAGAGAACCACAGTGCACCCTCCTGGGGACACGCTCCCTGGAGCCGGCCGTTCTCACGGGAAGCTGCTGCAAATAAATGACTTTACCCACAGACCAAACAAGCAGTTAGCAAAGAGCAAAGAGATTTTAAAGAGTAAAACACTACGGCTTATAAAAGCCCCAGGCCAAACTGATTGGAATCTGCCTGCCTGAAGTAATACCCTCATGGCAAAGTCATACAGATATTCCCTTGTTTTGGGGAAAGGGAAAACACCAAGAGGCTGACAGAGATCTCAGAGCTGCTGATAACAAGCTTTCTGGCTTTATCTTAACATTACCAATAAAAATCAAATGGCTGGCTGAGGAAATCTTGCAGAAGGATTATCTTGACACTCAGGAAGCCAAAACCACAGACTGTAGGGACAGATGATAACAGCAAGCAAGGAGATAAAAGGGAATGTGGCCCTAACAAGCAGAACTTCTTCCTGTCCCCTTGAGCAGGATATTGTGCAGGTGCTCCCTGACTGTATTTTGGGAAGAAACAGGCACCTAAGTGTGAGAACAGGTGGGTACTGACCACCAGATTGTATTTCATCTTGGGATGCAACCTCTCATTCCTGCAGATAAAAAGGTTTTAAATCCTTTTGCAATGCTCACTAGGAGGAAAAACACAGCTTTTGGCACTGTCTGTTTGCTAATTCAGTGCTAATTACCTCCTGCACAGGCTAACACACTGACACCTTTTTTTTCAGTCTTTCAAAATAACAAAAAAAAAAAAAATGCACGGAGGTGTTTTTATAATTGCAGTTTATTTCAGCATATTTATCCTCATGGGAGCCTCCAGATTTCACAGTCTGCTAGTCTGGAACAAGCTTGCTGCAAAATAAACTGCCTCATAGAGACATTCTTTATTAGGTATCTATCACTAACCTGATCCAATAATTCTTTGTGGGAGCTGCAATGAAGTGAGAAACAATGTTTCATAAACCCATCAGTACCCAGGCAGCTTTAGTGCCTCTGAAGCAGTAATAGCCTGGCCATCCCAGTCAGCCTCTAATCAAATTAGGAGAACCTGTGCAAGCCTGTAAATCTCACCTGGAGCAGCACTACCCTCTAAAGAGAAGTTCGTGGTGTAGCTGTCATCTGGAACTTACTATTTTAATGGAGCCATTCAGGGGGCTCAGGACAGAAATATTTCTCTCTGAACGGTCTGTGCTGCTCGAGATGTCCTGGGAAGAAGGTTTTTTTAAACTTTGCATCATCAGGAATCAGACCATTTCCTTTCACAGTACCTTGGGGAGGCCAATGAAAACACTGCTCTGGCACCTTCCCCCAGACTCCCACTCTGCTCAGCACTTTTCTAGGGTGGCACATATTGAACCTGCTAAAATGCTTAAACTGTCACAGCTTTTGGCACATACTTACCCTGGGCAATGTTCCCGTGGCCAAGAATCACAGCACAGTCTTCCCTGGGGATCATGCCTTGCTGGTCCCCCCAGAAAGGCTCCTTTTCCCACACATGGATTTTCACTCATTTCACTGTTTGTCTTCCATCCATTTCCCCCCCACTGTTTTTCACCCCATGGAGCTGAGTAAAAAGGAGTAATTGAGAAGGCCACTGAAGAAATGGTGACAGTAGGAACACTGAGGGTCCTAGTGGGAACATGAGCAATGCTGATACACTTCTGTTGTCTTTGGCTGAGCCTGCTCTGCCCACATGGAGATCAGAACACAGAAGCTGTTAAAGCCCTCCCCTGCAAACCAAGGGTCCCAGCAGTCACTCCCAAGGCAAACAGGCAGAGAAAGAAGAGTCCCAGCTGGGTTTTCTCAGTTCTTCTGTTCTTCCCAGTGTGCCCTACCAAGGAAAGTCCACCCCAGGGGTGGCCTACCTGGGCACAAGTCATCCACTACAGCCATGGTTACTTCAGCTTTGCACCACTGGGCATGGAGTGACAGGAAACCTGTGCTGGGGAAACACCACACCAGGGCAGCTGAGCTTATTCTCACAAGTAGAAGAAAAATTAGTCACTGGAGCATAACAGGTGGGACAGTCATGTCTGTGTACACAGTTTTCAGAAAACACATTAAAAATTTATTTTAAATATATTATAAAAGGAAGTCCATTCAACTTTAAAAACACTAGGCATTCTATCAATGATTCCCAATTTATGAAAGCTACTACATTAAAGTGCTACAAGTCCTTTACCACCCCCAGATATTAGGCTGTTGGTCCTAATATGCACAAAATAAATACACACTGATTCAAGAGGCACCATCCAGTTTTACAGAGAAAATGCATGCAGTACAAGGTACAGACAAAATTAGACCTAATCACCGAGATCCTAGAGAATGCATTTTGAAACCAATTCCCTTCTCCACCCTAGAGGCTAAAGCTATTTGTTGCTGTTATCATAAGGGCTAAGGTTTCAGGCTGTTAGCTTGATCAGTTTTTATCTTGTTTTGTGGTTGAAGTTCACATTTGTTCACTCCCTACCTAGGATTAAGACTTTTCTCCTTGAGTTGAACTAGTATATTTAAAACCACATAGATCCAGTGGCTTTATATTAAACTCCTGAATCACTCACAACTGCTGGAATCATTGAAACCTTTTGGGTCATACAGAAGCATCAAGAAAGCTCAAATGCAGTCAATTAAGGAGTGTATTCAGCTAGCAGAGGCAGAGTCAAAAACAGACAGGTTTTTTATTAGGGTTTCCATGATCTATCATTGCCTAGCTCCATACAGATTCTTGAAGCTAAAGCTTGGCACTACAAAGTAGAAATCAGAGCAGGAGGTGAGCTTATTTTGGTACACTTCAAATTTATAATGAGAATAAATCAATTTGACTGGTTAATGAGGAATATGAAATTAATTGACGAGTCTGTGTTGAATGCTGATGGCAATTTCAGATCTCATTTCCCATTCTCCATCCACTGCATCTCTCTCCACTTGAACCAGGTAAGGATTTGCAGCTTGTTTTAAAATCTGGACTCAACACTCATAAGGTCAGAAAATAAAGCACTTAAAGGTGAATCCTTTACAAGCTGGGAAATTGCAGCACACAGACTTTCCTTGCTTAAGATCAAGTAAAGGGCCATGGCAGCCAGGGAGCAGGACGCAGTGCTCCTGACTCACAAGCCAGCTCCTCTTTGTATCCTGTGAAACCACCCAGTGAATCCATGAACCCCAGCAGCTGGAAGCGGATATGGGATGCAAGGTACAAGTGCATCACTCGGGCTGTTTCACACATGGCTTTACCAGGGCTCTTCTCACTGCAAGTGTGACAGGCTGACTGCCAGAGGCTGGCTGTTCAATCAATACAAGTCCCTGTCTGTATCCTGAAAGACAATTTACAGTAAAATCTTCTCCCCTCTCACCTGGCAGTTCCATGATTGCCCAATCTGACTATTAGGAAATGTCTCCCCTGGGTGATGTGAGCCAGCAGAGCTGCTGTTACAGCCAGAGCACGGTGTTCCTGCAATGCTGGTGGTGCCTGTTTGACTCTCAGATCACTGAGCTCAGTGCAGCAGGGAGAAGGGAAGTTTGCAGTAGTAAAGGAAAGCACAGCCTTGTGCACTGACTGCTGTAAAACCAACCACGAGGAAAGTCAGGCTGAGAAATTTGCTTTCTTGCTACTTCTGTATTAGAGAATTTAATACACTCTTGAAAAAGTTTCCCAGTGATGGAAGGCATCAACTTCTTCTGAAAGACACTTCTGCTACAGATTTTATATGCTTTTGGGACTAACTGTGATTTGCATACTTAGAAAATAAAATGCAGGAACCCTCATGCCAGTGAAATCATGAGCCTTCACCATGAGGTGAAACATCCAGCAGCTACCCAAGATATCTTCCAGTACAGCTTCAGGTGTTACAGCGCACCCAGAGGAAGCTGCCAACCTTTCCAAGTCTTCCTATTAGGAGTGACAAACCTCCCCAGAGTCATTAACAATATCGATTTCACAGAGGGAACCCAAGAGCTTCTGAATTACTGTCGCTCACGCAAATTTTGTACTGAAAACCAGACATTTAAAAAAAACCCCATACACAAACACTGCAGGAGTCAAGCCTTCTCTTACATCCTTATCCCCCAACCCCTTCCCCCTCTCCTCTCTTGTCCAGCAAGGCACTAGGAAATGGTTCAAGTTTAAGCATTTGCTGTACATTTACATTTAAAAAGGCACATCTTTATTTTAATGATGCTGTATTCCCCTTTCAGAAAGGCCCACACGTTCTTCTATTGTGGTTTGAAAAAGAAAATTAATTTCCTAGCTATGAGAAAAGACACCTTGCACATATGAGAGCCCCAAACTTATTTACTGTCTGTAGGCCTTAGAGATTAGCACCAGTATAGATCAACAACAGCTTCAAGAACAAATCAAAGTATTTTTATGCAACATAACACACACCCTGTTGTCTGGGATTCTGATACTTAAAAGCAGCAAAACTTATGCAGCCATGAAGAGAGGGGTGTTTCAATACTTTTGGGGGAAAAATATGAAAACATGTATTTGGCTTTAGATAATCACCAGTATTTAATCTCCAGTCTTGACATGCATGCAGATGTGAAGATCTGATTATGTATTCATGCTTTAGCAATTTTGCTTACAAATAACCAAAAGTAATTGGAATAATTAACCAGATTGCCCAGGCAAGGCTCAGTTAAAGATGCAGATGATGAAATATAGCTTATATTTCTTGATCAGTTGGCTATATTAAGTCTTTGCATTCGTCAAGAAAGCCTCTAGGGTATTGAAAAGTGTAACTGATGCAAATAATTAATAGCTCAAAGCCCAGCGAGCTACTCAGAAGTATACAGAATTTGTGAGGCTCTTACCACACTGCAACCCCAAACATTCAGAAAAGAGACCAACCACACTGACATGGACCTGGTACAACCACTGACATAAATCTCAGGTTTCTGTGTACTGGTGGTAGGTTGTCAAACAGGAATTGCCTCAACTATTGCCTAATCTGTTGGTGCAAGCTGCTAAGGGCTGACCTTTCTCTCCAAATTCAGATCAGCAAGTGGTAAAAGACCTGTTCATTGCTGCAGCTCTCTCTGAAGCAAGAATCCAGTGAGCCAAGCGAGGGCTCCCTTCACAAGGTGAGCCCAAGTACAAAGCAAGCCATGCAGTTTAGAAACAGAAGCTAATCCTCTCATTAGAAAACTAAGACACACAAAGCTGCAACCTGCAAGCAGAACAACCTACAGTCCATTTATAGAATATGCTGATTGTGTCCCAGTTATAAAAAAGCTAGCACTTTTCATGGACAAACAGCTTCTTGTTCCACAGGCATTAAAACATTCATAAAGACATCTAGTCAGGCCATCTAGTGGCTCCACAGTCAGCACTACTGGGCTAATGAGAGCATTAATAACTTAAGGAAAGCAGCAGTCGGACACAAAGCGCTGGAAGGTGACTCTGTCTCCCACAGAAATGCAAAGGGATCCTAATGACAGACATACTGTAGTAACTGAGAACACAAGATGCCAACTTTGCTTGTTGCTGGTCTCACTTCCATCCAATACTGCTGCAGAACTGTCACAAAGGAAGTCTAGGGCTATTTTTTCTTTTTTCACTCCCAAAATCTTAGACATGAACATTTGGGAAGCCTGGTGCCAGCTGCAATGCAGTGCCCATGCTTCCTGTTCTCCATGACTGCAAGGAGCAGCTAAGTTGGCAGAAAAGGTCAGACATGGCCTCAGCTGTGTGGATGAGAGAGGTGAAAACGATTCTGAGCCTCCTACTCAATACATCAGAATGGAGAGTTTGGGGGGCAGCCAGCTGTGTCCTTGTTGGCTCCCAGCTGCCAGGCACAGCACTACAAGGCCTCCAACACATCTGAAACACAGGACACAATCCTACAACTGACAACAAAAGGGGTTCTTGCTTCTGGAGATCTGCAGAGGGAGCCATCCTGCTTGTTTTGGGACACTAGGAAAGCATCTCCTTGCCTTCACATGAAGGACATCCCAGAGCAGAGCTTCCCTGCCCCTGTGAGGAGGCACAATGTACTAACCATGCTCATCAAGCATCCCACAGGGGTCCCATCTCCATCACCCCAGAGCTGCCTACTCTTGCAACACCCCTGCATGGGCAGCAAGACAAACCAAGGAGCAGGGCAATTCCTGACAAAGGAATCCTGTTTACTGATTTACACAGCATCTGTTCACTGGTTCACAGATTTTACCAGAAAATGACACTGGTCCCTTCAGTACAAGACTAAGTCAGGGGAACTAGTACATGTGTTTTTGCAATAACTTCATTTTAAACCAGATTTTTAAAAAGTACTTGCTGCAGATAGTCTTGAGCCAGGAATGGTCTTCCATTCTTTCTTTAGTGCCAGTACATTCCAGCTCCTGGGATGAGACAATCCTGGTTCACTCTCTGGCAGATCCCATAGCCAAACCAGAAGGGGTAACACCTTGCACTGCTCACTCACTGCACAAGGGAGAGGGTACCAGGAAAATGGGTCCATCAGTCCCACATCTCTGCTAAAGCAAACAGATTTCCAGTCACAGTAACTGTGCAGTGCTGTGGGTGCTGGGAAATGAGGAGATTAATAGCACGTTTCCACAAGGCTAGAACACCACTGACCACAGGACTCAAGAAACTACAGACTGATGAACAAATGGATAAAGACCAATGGCTAATCTCAGCCCTGACTTTATTATCCTGAATTAATCTGCTCACATCAACTGTAAATTAACTTAGCCTTCAAACCTCTAAAGGAAGAGTGGAAATTATCTTCACACAGTAGATTTAGCTCTGAGAAATCCTGGAGATGTCTGTGCTAAAAAGGTTGTAAGAGGCAAATTTGGAACCTGATATCCAAAGGCTCTTAGCATAAAGTCTTCACCTGTAAGAACTGTGATTATTTAAAAACCCTCTGCTGATCTTTCACCTTGAAGATTCAATAGTGAGTGACAAACTGACTGCAAAGTGAATGGACCAGAAACCCAGATTCCTCATGGCTAATAACAACAGCCATACTCCCAACACTTGGCTGCACTTCCACTAGAGCTCATTCCTTCATCAGAGCTATGATTTGGAAAGTAGTAATACTCAACCTGTTTGAAATATATTTGGTTCAGGGCAAAAAAATCACTCATTTCATTTTACAATAATGGGATTTTTTTCCTTTTCTTTCTTTTTCTTTTTCTTTTTTTTTTTTTTTTTTTTTTGATTTGAGGCTTAAATCTTGTCTTCAATATTTTACTTATACGGAGTTTGGAAGATAAAGCACCTATGTGGGAATGCTTCAGTGGGTGGTATAGCAGCTACAAAAAGTCCTGCAGGGTCCTGGATAACAAAATCATTTAACACCAGACTGCAGTGGGAAATGAAACAAAACAAAAAAGGGGGAAAAAAAGCCATTTGAAACACATTCAGACTCCTCTAAAAACAGAGTTTCTGTTCAGTCTCAGCACAGAAGTGGCTCTGGCAAAGCCTTTAAAATTCCACCATTCCCAGAAGAGAAGGATGCAGCATCTTCACAATAAAGTCTGGCCTGCTAATTAACCTTCTCCTGAGATTCTCCCTTTTACCTTCATTAAGTGTTTAAAAAAAAGTATTAAAAATTTTTTTTGCAACCCTCCCCAGTAAAAACTATAATTGTAAAATATATATATATTTTCTCTCAGTCTTTCAAAGATCAAGGATTCTGTTAAATTTTTCCAAGATGGTTGAGTTTGTGTGTTCAAATATCCACTGCTGTGTTGGAGATGAAGGATTGCAGCTATTCATAAAGATCTTTCGATCACTCTCACTGCAGTCCATACAGCTGCTGCTGACTGGGTGGTAGAGGGTCTTGTCCTGGAGAAGAGAAATTTGATGTGAGGTTGCTTAAGTGGAGAAGAAGAGTTGTTTTAAAACCAATAGAAAGAAGTCTTAAAAACCAAGGTGAGCTATTATGTCACTTGAGTATATCTGAAGTTATTCCACACAACTGGCTGACAAATGTCTGGGCTCATTCTCATCCCTTCCAACAGAATGCAGCCCAATCCTCACACCTGCACTGGGACTCTCCAAAGCTTCCCAGGGGCTCTCCAGGCTGGAGTCCTGCTGCATCCCTCCAGGCATCCTGCCAGCAGACTGCAAGGACTAGGACAGGGCACTCAGACAAGAATTTACTTACCTGTGGTCCACAAGAGCATTGCTTAGTAGGAGGATGAATAAATCCTTATCTGCTTTTGGCAGGACATTCCATGCTCAGAACACCTCTTTGCAAACACCTCACTGGCAGCTGTGGGGACACTGCAGAGAGAGTGCCTCTGCTCAGGAGCCCTGGGGTCCACCTTTCTAACCAGTGGAACAGAGGAGTCACCTCTTTTTCTAATCAATGGTACAATGACAAAAGGCTGTCTGCAGGTTCTCTTGTTACAGCTACATGAAGAGAAGGCATAAAACACGAGTGGTGACATTTTCAGGAAGTAAGCGCCTCAGGCAATTTGACACCTTAGATGGGAAAACGCCCACACCCACACACACACACACACACTCACTTTTCGGTATCTCCAGAGCTGGTTCCCCTTCATTCCATGGCAATCATAGAGGGTCACAGGGCTGCTGTGGGAAATGGCATCAAAGCAAAACTTCTTGGTGTGCTGAGGATCCCCTGGACGGATGTCCTCTCTCCAGCTGAAGGTGAATACCTGTCAGGACAAACAGGGCTCTCATGATGGCTCGTACTGGGCATGGTATTTTCACCAGCAGAATGCTGCTCCCTGTGCCCACAGGGTGGGGATGGCTTCAAGGAAAGGACAGCATCTTCTAAAGGAAAAACTCCTCTCACCTCTGGGGACAGGGGCTGCTGACCAGGGGACTCTGTACCAGCTGTCACACAGCATGTGGAACGAGACAGTGCTGCTGCAGCCGGCCACGCTGGTCAGCCTGGGTACTAGAGCAGCCCTGGATGTCTGCAATGCAGACATACATCAAGGATTAAGTGAGCAGCTGACCAATTACCGCCTTCCCAGCCAGCAGAAAAGCCAGAGAGCTCCAGCAGCTCGGAGTTAATGCTGGCAGTGAACACCCGAGTCTGCACAGGCAGCCTGCAGTCACCTTGAGAAATTATCCCACAGTTCTGGGACAGGAGGCCAGGAGCCACAGCTTCCCACCCCGCCCGCACGAGTGCAGGAAGGGCAAACACTTGGGTGTTGCTTCCTGATGCTCCCTTCTACTGACCCTGCAGTGAACTGTCAGGTGAAATGAAGGAGGGACTCCATGGAGCAGAGGGAGAGTTTTAACTCCAGTAACTGAGCACAGCCTATGCCTGGCAGTGCAGTGCCCTGGAGAGAGGGCAGCACTAGCTCACGGGGTTCTGCAGGGCTGCCAGCCAGCACGCCTCCCTTTCAGTCCCCAAGGAACAGGCTGCTCTGGAGTCAGCTGGAGGAATAGTTCTCAGAGATCTCCCATGGGGCAGTCAGAAAGGCAAGTAATCATCAGAGTGCTGCTACTTGAAGCAGTGTGGCCAAAAACTTTTGCACAAAGAAACTTCTTTGTTCTTGGCTGTCTTTTAAATCCCTCTTGAGAGAGAAATTACCACAATCATTTAGGCTCAACGCTACTCAGAAGTTCAAACCACATTCTCTTCCTAAACATAAGCCAAAACTAATTTTCAAGATCCTCCTGACACAACAGAGGCTTAGTTTGGACTGTGCCTGAGTAAATTGGTTTTGTTTCTATTTTTCACGCATCAAATTGATATGCAACAACCCTGTCTCCTACTACTGAAGTCATTCCCTGAAGAGTTATGCATGGCTCTGTAATAGAGGCATTGTTTTCTTGATTTTTTCTCAGCTCAGCTGCTACAGTTTAGACAAACTAATATTTTCCTCCCTTCTGTTACAATAAAGCTGACGTTTCTGGCACTTCATATGTTGAGAGGGTGAATCTATAACCTGGCTGGTTTCATCTCTCCAGCAATAGTTGGGTGTTTATAATGCATTTGCCTCCTGTCAGGAGGATGATAGTGAACAGTTATTGAATGCTCCTGCAGGTTCATTAATATGCATGATGCTCCTCTATCACTTCTTTCAGCACAACCTTTGAAGTTAATATTCACTTTGTTACATATTACAGCTGCCTTGTTACTGGTTTATTGTTTTGGCACACTGTTTTCTTGTCATTTCTTTTGTTCACTCAGAATTTCAAAGCAGAGGTAAAAGCTCTGCACAGCCTGCCAGGCTCCAGACCCCCCTGTGCCACAAGCACAAGCCACATCCTGTACCAAATCATCATCAGCATGCGAGCCTTGGGGACAGCTCTAAATGGCTTCCTTCACCATTGGTCCTGGAACCTCTGCAGATTTAGGGGCTGATGATTGATCAGACTGTTACCTGCACGTTGTTCCATGCTGCCTCTCCTCTGTCCTTCACGCAGTTTTCCAGCCTCAGTGGGGATCCCAGGGCTCCATGCTTAGTATCCACACACAGTCCAGTTCCCACATTGCGTATCTGAAATAGTGAATTAGTCACTGAATCTCCTACTCCTAGCAGGAAAGGAGGCTCAAATTGTCTCGAATTGCAGCAGTGTTTGTATGAAGATAATTTTTAAAATTCCTCCCTTAACTGTGAGTCTGAGCTGGCCAGTAACAGCTGGAAGAAAGCACAGAACTCAAAATGGAACCCAGTTGTCCCTCCAGCACACTGCAAAACCTGGCAGTGCCTGAACTGCAGAGCCCACTCTGGGCTGGGGTGTCTGGTGGTGCCATTTTTCACAGGTCTATACCTTGTACATCCTCCCTTCAGCCTGAGACAGTGTGAATATGCTACAGCAAATGTACAATGAATGTTCCTCATCTGGATTCTTAAGTACTTTCAGTTTGTGAGTTACTCTTGTGCTGTATAAATTCCACATGAATCTTTTGTTGAATTCTTTAACTTAAGCTACAGATTAAGTGCTGTTAAACAGGCTTAAAATGTTGGTTCAGTTCAGAGGTAAGTTTACTAAGAGGGTCCACTCTGAACCTTGTGACTCCACAGGAGGATCTCCCTCATTTTTTCTCCTTACCCTTTTCCATCCCCAGTCTTCATACAGGTAAATTTTGGTTGATTTCAATTTTAGATTGATTGATTTTAGATTGCTTTTTCTCTGTGTACTTTAACCCTCTAGAAAGTAGTACAGTGAACCTTACCAGTAAACTTTGTCATGCTTTCACTTTTATATTACACCTGCTTTTGCCAACACCTTTGCCAGTGATTTTTTAACTGACCCAAAACACTCAGCCACCAGAGTTGTGTGTAACAATTCACAGCCTCGCTCCTGGAGTGATTCTATTCCCAGAGCACAGCTGACTTTCAAAAGTAAGATTGTTTTCTTGCCTTTCACATGGGAAAGCTAAGGACAAGAGTAGATCAGCACAGTTGTAAAGCCCTTTGGAAATAGAGTAATTTCACAATTATAAGCCGCACCTGATTATAAGCTGCACCTCCCAGTAGCTGGGCAGATCACGGGATTTGTCCATATATAAGCTGCACCTGAATATAAGCCGCACCTTTTTTTTTTTTTTTTTAAGCGAGTATCCATGTGTAACAAAGTAACAAATTAGTAACAGAATTGCTACCAGCTGGATTTGGTGTCAGGTGCTCAAGTTGCAACAGTTTCCATAGACCAGTGAAGCCTTTAAAGGCAGCCCCAGACACCCTCCCTGGCCAGTTCTCACTTTTGGGTTGGCATTTCACTCGGATTTGTCCATAGATAAGCCGCACCTGAATATAAGCCGCACTACTGGGGTAGGCTGGATTCTTCAGTGAAAAAGGTGCGGCTTATAATCGTGAAATTACTGTACAAGATTTCACTATTGCTCAGCTGCTGCCTCTCCCCAGTCCTCCCTCTGGCATATTCTGTTTTCTACAAAATACACAACATGCAGAACAAGCCAAGTCTCTATTCTCGTTGGAGCTGCACACTAATAGAAGCAGCTGCCTGCCCAACTGCCTGCTTTGATCAGGCCAGTGCAGTGGTGGAGGAGTTTTGGGTTTTGAAACATCAAGCAGATCTTTAAACACTCGCTCACACCTTACCCACAAAAACTGAGGCACACGGGCAACCTTAAAACCCAAACCACAGCCTATCTGCCCACTGCAGATGTCAGAGCACAAACTTGCCTCTCCCCAGGCAGCTGCTGGAGGCTCCACTGGTGGGTAGAACTTTGGCAAGTCCCAGGCAACCTCGTTCATGAACCACTTGAAGCTTTTGCAGTTGAGGTTGTTGCGAAGCTCCTTCTGAGCGGCGACGTCGCCCGCGGAGAGGTGCCGGTACTCGGGCCTGCGCTGGTAAATGTACTCTGCATATTCATCCATCCACACCTCAGCCACCCTCTTCAGGTTCTGTGGGGGAGAACCAGAGGGGAAACCACCTGAGAGTGCTGCACAAACCACCATTAGCATTCAGAGCAGCTTACATGTTTTTGCTCAGAAAGGATTTTCATTCATATCCACTCTTTCTCTCCAGCTTCAGGACAAAGATTATTTTTATTACTGTGTAGTTCCAAGGGACTTTTAGAAAGATGTTTTCAGTTGAGGTCAAAACAGAATCCTGGCACTTGGCCATTATATCTAGTTCCTTGTGGCTAAGAAAAACAACATTAATCAAAAGTTGGTTTTTTGTCCTTTTTTTCTGTAAGGAAACTAGTCAGAACATGATGCTGGTAAATACCACTGGACATTCAAAGGTCTCTGACAAAAAGCTGCTTTCTTAAATCCTTCTTATTGCATCTTTTATATCCATCTAGGAATGGGATTTGCAGTACTCCCTTCTGAAAAGCTCCAGTTCACAATACTCTTTCTTAGCACTATTTTTCCATTTTCTTGGGTAAAACTCTGAGGTACCTCAGGAATACAGAGCTTTCAGGTGATGACCCTTCAGAACAGAAGCAAAGGGTTTTACCTCGTGGCAGCAGCACATTTCATGCATTACTGTAAAGCTTAATCCCCTGTGCACCTCCAAGACAGCAACAAACATCACCCACTCAAGACAACCTGCTTGTCACATCCCCCTTGAGAGTGCTGGACCATCAGGCACCTTCTTGGTGCCTCTCAGTATAATGTGCCACGTGCAGTTGTGACTCCTTGCATGAAGCTGTTCAGTCCAGCAGTGATCATTTACTACCAAAGACATTAGGAAGCTAAGAGTGAGCAACGTGCTGATCCTACCCCAAATGCAGGAGAGGTGTTTACCCCAAGGTGTCTGCTAAGATGTCAAGAAACAGCCTTTTCTACCTCTCTGCTGTCCCCTTCCACCACCGTGGGAGTGCACAAGAGCCAACTACTGAATCAAAAGAAATACAGCTCCCTCCTGAAGTGATGGCACAGACAGGAGAGTGCTCTGTCATTCTGACAGGTCATTGCTGGGCTGAGGAATAAATCCCAATCTGTAACTGGGGTGATGCCATTAAATAATTGTAACACTGTGCAAGCCTTTAGATTTCAGAGCAGCAGGCTTTTACTTTTGCAGCCTTCCTGCTCCCAGGATGTTTTTCTCCCACCAGAGGGCAATGCAATCCCTCCTCAATTTGAAAATTAGTGAGAGAAACCCAGTGCAGGATAGATGAAAGCTCTTTCTTCTTTGGGCTACACTAGATTAAGAAATAAGATGGCACGGAACATTCCATTGTGGAAAATTACAGCTTGCCCATTCAGTGGTCTGTGATGCTTGAAGCTGAGAGGTCTTTCAATCACCAAAACCAATCACCACGCTGAAGCCTGCTGCTCTCGGAGAGCACAGCTATAAAATGACTGAAGTATTATACAAATAAAGCCATATCTTGTTTTTATAGCCAGTGCCTGATCACAAAATCCCTGCCCAGCAGTGGCTGATGTTTGGGGCACGGCAACTGTTCACACACACATCTGCAGCTCCCTGGGCTCTCCTCCCTTTGTGCTACACATCACCACTGCAAAACTGCTCAACTTGGACTGTACAAGTGCAAATTACAGACAAAGACCTCTACAGTTGCCTCCCATTGTGGGGTGAGAGTAGACAACAGCAAGGTCACGTTGCAGTCAGACTCCTGTTGTGGGGAATGCCACTGCCACTTACTCTTGCCAGGCTGACTCCTGTGGGAACCTTGTATGGAACATATTTCCTGTAGATATGACCAACTCTAGAGCAAGGGATGTCCTCCATGCGACCTCCACACATCCAGACCTGTGGAACAGCAGAGAAACACATTCAATCTTGGCTTTATGGAGGAAAATGAAAAAGAAAAGGCTTCCACGTGATAAAAAACTTAACCCAGATTTTTACATTAAAGTACACTCTTCCCAAATCCCCTCCCCTCCCTGCCTTAGTCCCAAATCCTATAACAACCCGCTTAGAGCCATGCAGCAAGCCTTGATTTAGCACAAGTGCTCTCAAGCCTTCTATACAGAAAAGAACAGGGAAAAAAATCCAAGCACTGAGAAAACAGCACACACCTCGCTTTAAACTGATATATGTTATTACAGCAATAGTAACCACAATAGTTAAACTGGGCTGCCATAAAAAACCCTGGGTGCAGGTTGTGTAACGAGGCTGTAAAAGGGAGGACATCTCCCCAGTACAGGTGGTCATGTGTTATGCAAAAGGCTCCAGGGAATTCATGAGCCTCTTCAGGTGCCAGAAATCAGAAGAAACTACTACTATTTCCCGTGGTTATCACTGCTCTTTTATGGTTTCATTGCTGACATTCCTTCATTGCTTTTGCAGCCTTACAATTAAGTGGAAATCTCTGCCTGGTGAACACATAAATAGCTTTTAAAAAGCCCTCAGGAAGTCACTAGTATGCACTGCTAGTTGGAGATGACTACCTTGATGCTTGGTTAATGTGTAGAGTGGGCCCAAAAGCTTCCTTCCACATCTGGGAAGATTTCACTTTGTGTCAGCACTCTGCAACAACTTTCTTTTATTCTTTACTTATAGCATGGATGTAGTAATTTTGTCCAAGTGAAACAAAAGGAGACGTTTTCTAAACCAGCCAATCTACCTCATTAGGTTTAAGAAATGCTTCTGTGCTTCACAGAAATATCCAATCCATACTTAAAGAAAAAGTACCCTTTATCATGCCAAACAAATGGCTTTATGAATTCCTGAAGTGAGGCGCTGCCTTTGCCCTTCCATTTGTCACCGGATCCCATGGGAGTGCCCCAAAGGCTGTGGATTTTGGGCAGGCTGGTGCAGTGCTCTTGATCTCCCTTTCTCTGAGGCTAATTTGAGCCACCACAGTTCACTGTACAATGAGCTTAGTCAACAGCTTCACACATAGCAGGCAATTCCATTAATATTCTACAGTGACAATATTAAATACTTAGCTTGGAAGAGAAATATTTGGCCAAGGCTGCTGCATAATTATTAGCTCTGACACTAAAGTCCTCTGGAGTTTCAGCTCTGTCTGCTGGCCCTAATAATTACAGTCATTTGCTGACTGCGTATAACTTAATGGAGGTTGGTTACTCTCAGTTAGAGAAATATTTTTCACAGGCAACTTCTAAAGTTCAAGGTACTTAATTACATGTGGTTATTGTGAGAAGACAAGAAGAAAGTTGACAAACACTCCTACAGAATTTCATTCCTTTTGTCCCTGCTGTGTCCTGAGAGGCTGGTGCAGAAGAGATGGAAAAGAAACTTGCATTCAGCCTCTATGAAGTTTCTTATGGAATTAGAAATGCTTTTTATTCTGCAGTAACTGTGCTTTTGGCTGCAGAGGGCCAGAGTGTGATTTCACTGCTGGGAAATTAACAGGCTGAGAAAACAGGAATTTGGGCAAGGTCTGTGTTTCTAGGACAGAAATGGTTTGTGCAAGGCTGTAGGAGCTGCAACAGACTTGGGAACCAGCAGCAGAAGCCCAGACTCAGTTGCACAGACACACACTCCTGCACTACTCTGCACTGCACCCTGCAGCAAGAAGCCTGAGGGGTTCACAGCAGCTGCACTGTTGTGTAACACAAGCCTGGCTGCAAACACCAGCCTGTCTTCCTTGCTGCCTGCCCTCGGGATGCCTCACCTGCCCTGTCTTTAAGGAAAGGCTTTCAGCCAGGCCACCAGCAATACACTTCTCTGGAAGATATGTCCCTGTGTAAGCTGAGCAGCAGCGTCCTGCAGCTGGAGAGGAGAGAGCTGTCCTTGTGCTGCAGAGCTGGAGAGGCAGCAGGAGTGGGAAGCTGGACAGAACTGATGGGCCTGGAGCTCCAAGCTGGTACAAGACTCCAGGCACAGAAGACAACATTACATCAACACATGCAATGTGATCAGAAAAGCTACTTAACTGAGTTGCTGAATAAGTAATAAAACGTAACAGCAGTTTGACTTGCTCTTTTCCTGATCATGCTTTAAAACATTTAATTTCAAATGATGCTGCAATGGAGGCAATGGAAAGCTTCCTAATTCCTACCAGCAGAGCTCAGTGACCCTTTCAAGGTACTTTGCCACCTCTGTGCCTTTTTAACGTTGTCTCACACTGCAAGTGACAGTATGGCACCCGCAGTACAAATCTAATTTTAAAGGCATGCTTTCCATTCATTCGTTGCTGCTTTGATTTATTTTATTAGTGAGCTGCTTTGTGTGGTGACAGAACTCATTACAACCTCCATAAAGACAATTACCAGTCCTTATCTATACAACTGGAAGAAGGAGGAGAGGGAAAGAGCGTGATATGCATTGGTAAAGCACAGCTAACAAAGGCATTAAAAAGCCAGAGCTAAAGGTCAGAGAATTGCATCCAGGGGTCTGTCAAAGAGTAAATGCAAGGGAAGCAAACTTAAAATAGCTGTGTGCTAGCTGAGGGAATGCTTCCCCTCAGTTACTGATATTTGCTTGTTTTTAAACAAGAGTACAGTTCCCAGGCATGACACACCAGAATGTGCACTGCTAAAAATACTGCACTGTCAGACAGCTGAAACAGTGCTGGGCTGTGGGGCAGCACCTCCTGCCTTCCCCACAACACTGACTGTCACTTACTGCCTTCTCTTTAACCATGGGAGCCAGTTTCTTCTAGGTGTTTTACAGATCATGCCTCACTCCTCAGCTGACATGACAGAAAACGTCAGAGCCTGAACTTGCACCTGATTTCAAACAGCCATTTATGCCGTAAGAACAAGAATTAAAGCTGGTCAGGCAGACAGTGCTTCTTACAATAATCTAATCAGATCTCATCAAGAGAGAACAGGAAATTTGTCTTCCTCCTCAGGCACAATTTTGCCAATCTTCATTTTCAGTTTGGAATCCAGCAGCTGACAGATCTGCTAGAAAGAAGAGAAAACCTGCCTACACTGAGGTCAATGGGCACACTGAGCAGATTTAGCTAAGGCCACAATCTCACCCTAATAATAAAAACTACACAGGGGAAATAAAATAACACTGGTGATATTGCTTCCATCTTCCCAGAGGCCTGGGGAGCTGTAACTCCATATTCATAAAGCGACTCCAGAGCCTTTGATTCAGTCAGTATGCTGTGAAAGCAGCAGATAATATGCCACCTATTCTCTACATGGGAATGTTATGCTGATCCAATTCCCCTTCTGCAATTTCAGAAAACAATGTCAGGTAAGACAGCTGAACCTCTCCTCTCAAACACTCAATACAATGCTGCAGTTGGTGTGTGAACACAAATTATCTGGGTATACAAGGTTTATGGTTTCCAAAGACTGCACCATGATGAGCCGATGCTTCCCAAGAGAGGGAAAAAACACAAAGGATAGTTAAGCCTTGAAAATAAAGCTGCTTCTGCAAGACACAACAGAAATGAAGACCATGGGATGGACCAACAGAGAGCAGCTGGCTGGTTGTGTGAGCACACACTGAAAGGTGGGAAGAAAAGGACACAGGGGATAAGTCAAGGGGTTCTGTGCATAACAAAGTAGGTGATATGAAAGCAAGGGTAATAACTCAGGAAAATTGTAATCCTCTATACTGGAAGCATCAGCTGCTCCTGCTGCTGGGACTTGGTGCTCTCTGAGAGATTAAGGTAGCCTGTGAGGCACTGGGATCTGTGTGTTTGCACAGCACCTTCTCACACACCAGTACAGCCTCTCCTCACTGTCTGGAGCATTTGAGAGTAACGACACCACTTCCTAATAATCACATTTCAGGGAGTGGAGGGGAGCACTTCCCTGCTGCTGCTTGGTTGGAGGCTGCTCAGGAACCTGAACCAAAAAGAGGGTGAACAGAGGTAAAAACTTCGAGTCAATGGTCTGAAACCGATCTGTGCATCACCAGATAGGAAGGGAGAAAGAAGCCACCCTCTATTGCAGCTGAGAGCCTTAGAATTAAACAGCATGTGCTGGCTAAAAAAAAAAAACCCACAAAAGAAGCAGCAGAATGCCCAGCCTGTTCCAGTGTGGGCAAACGTGAGCTGCTGGAAAGTGGAGTGAGGATGTGCCTGGAATAAGCAGTGCAGGCTCACAATCAGCACTAACTTCAGCACACAAGTAGAAATGCTGTCAGAAGGGATCCCTTGGCAGCTGCACCCGAACTACACACCTGCCAGGGCCCACTGGCAAAATGGGAATCAGAAATGTGCTGCTGGCATGGGGCAAAGGAGAGAGAGCCTTTAGATATGTGAACAGAAGCTGTGCAGCACTTGGATTTGTTGGAAAACACGTAACATGTTTTATGCTGCGGAAATCAGAAGCAATCCATGTTGATGGTTTGGGCTGAGGATCTGGAAAAATGCAATGACCTGTAATCACCAGAATAAGAACAATGGCTCTTTTCCTATTGCTGAAGCGAAAATTGAAGACCACAAGTACTCCCTTTTAATTGTTCTTTTGAGGGAAACTATCAATTTGGCTTGCTTGTGCTGAGCCCTTTGCATTTTATGAAGGCTTTACAATCTCCAAATTACAAGGCAAACTTTTCTAAAACTGAAATGATATATCACCTAGAGACAGACATTCTGGATTCTCATTCTTTGCTCTTCAAATACAGTGTGCAATTAAAGGACTGAAAACCACACCACTTGGATCTGAGATACAAAATCTATATGCCTACACAAGTCAGAGACATCCCTTTTTACTCTTCTGTTTCCCCATAACCAAAAAAATCACAGGCTATGTATTTATGGAAGAGAGAGTGAAGCAGTTTAGTGAAGATTTATATAAGCAAAACAGAATAGAATCCACAAAAATACTGGAAAAGAAGCAACATCATCTCAAATAAAACTGAGCGTAGATAAGTGCTGTACAAAGTAGCACTTGCAGAAGGGAACAGTTTAAATGCTTCACACATACTGCTCCAAATTAAATGCATTTATGTCAAAAGAATGAAGCAGTTATGTAGGCAGCTATTAAATTGTGTTTAGAAGAGGAAGGGTCCATTATAACTTTGGGTAAAGAATTTTGTTCACACAATCAGGAAGATAAAAAAAGACCAGGAAAATCTGTAAGAGAGGAGAGGTAAGGAAGTGCAGCAGTGCTGGCTCAGACACTGAGCTGCCCTGGATACACACAGGTAAGAGAAGGAAGCGGTGCCTGTTTTCTGCTTGAATATAGAATGGATGGACCAACTCTCTCATTTCTGGACTAGAAATTTCTGTTTTAAGGGATTGCTAAGACCCAGAAAACAACAAACCAGCAGGTTAAGGTTAGAAAGTTCACCTCAATTTTTTGTCCCTCCTACATGCAGTATTTCCTAACCATATTTGATGTACAAGTTTCATACAAAGTGCAAGGCTTTACAGTTTGATCCACCCTTCAGCTAAATGTTTTCTGAGGTGTTAAACACTGATGCTTTCTCTGTTGGCTTGCTTGAAAATTTCTCAGAAGGAAGCAGAGCCAGCTGATAACAGAAATACGTATGATTTCCAAAAAGAAAGGCGAGAGGCTCCTAAATAAACTTGTTTATTTCCAGTCTCTCAGCAACAGAGCCCTGTAGTTTAAAATAAAGGCAAAACCAGCAAAGCACAGTCTATGAATGGCCAAAAAAAGAATATTTTTAAGGAAAAAAAATCTGAAACACAAAATAACTGCCCAAGAAGCCCTGTACTCCTGGTGAGGCTCAATAAGACCAGATCCAATGCAATGGATCACAGACCAGCAGTACAGAAGAGTACTGCACCCATAAGAGGGACAGGAACAGATTCTTTGTCAAAGCTGGGCTATAAATCTGGCATGCTTAGATTCTGAATTCTCATGAGATAATAAATAATGTGAAAGCGGGTACCCCACGCCTAAAGCCAGAGCTTGAAATTATTTGACAGTGCACCTTAAACGACAAAATCTCAGTCTGCTTCTAAAGGTAAAAACGTAGCTCTAAGCTCACCAGGAAATGTCATAGCTTCATAAATTCTATGAACAAACCTTCTATTCTTGCAATTCCAGCAGAATTATTAAATCTATCAGCCACAGATGAATGTATCAATTTATCTTAATTTCTGAAAATACACTGAGCCTCTTTCAGTGAAAAACTTCATTTTTCTGTTGCACAATGAAAGAAAAAAGGGGGTCTTTGCAGAGATTAATTAAAGCAAATGTATCCCTCCATAAATTACCATCTCTGGACTGAAATAAAACACAGCATGTTTCAGAGGGGATAAGCAAACAGATGAATGAAGCAGTCTTATTTCCTGCAGATCAAGCAGTGTGACTGTCTGCTGTGGCACTGGAGACAAAGGGCTTGCCCAGCCACTGTCATCACTCTTGGAAACCAGCATTTTCAGAGAGGAAGAGGCTGAATGCTGCCCCTCCTGCAGAGAATGAGCGCCTTACACAATTTCATTACATGCAATACAAAGATGAAACAGCTCTAAGCACAATGGCACCCCAGAGAGGGTGCCCTCACCCCTCCCTTCCTGCCACTGCTACAAGGGACATCCCAGGTGACTTATGGCTTCTGGGGAGGAACTGAGGGAAGAAAAGGCTGTCCCAAAACCAATGTTTGCTGCCCAGTAGCACATGGGGTGTGTGTATGGCAATGTGGTTTGCTGAGGATTGGTATCCTCTGAACTGCACAGAGGCATGGAGATTCAGGAATCTGTTTTGTAAAAGATCAGTCATGACTTGTCAGGGGAGACAGGCAGAATTTTAGCTGCTGAAGCCAAACTGTGCACTACATCCCTGTTATCCTCTGGCCTCGTGCTAAGGTCAGCTAGCTTAGACCAGTGGCACCCCGTAAAATTAAATATTCAACCTCTGAAAGAAACCTCAAACAGTTTAATGTAGACATCTTTACTTGGTTTGGTCCAGGCTAGGGGAAGGATTTTTTCCACTGAAGAGAAAACTGGGCCCCTACCTTCAGGGGTTTGGGACATTCTGGTGGGTTTCCCAAATTGGATTTCAGAGTGCCATATGCTAACCTAACACAGGTACCAGCAATCTTGGTGAGTTACAGTGACTTGTTACTCTTTGTCTGCATTTTCGGTCAGCTGGCTAACTCAAAGCTCTCCACTAACCAGCTCAGTCAGTCAGTCAGTAGCAGAACTGTCTCCAGTCCAGGCAGATAATGATCCAAAGTCACTGCCAGCAGCAGTAATGACTCCAGTTGTTGAAGATTTCTTCCTGGGTAAGTAACAGCCTGAGTTCCTCACAGCCAGGGCTCAGCTGGATTGACTACAGACAAAGTTCTTCTCTCTGAGAACTCAAGCTGAGGACTGAGGTCCTCCTGGAAGTGGAATCCTCTCTCCCTCAAGGGAGCAGCCTCAGAGGCAGAGAGCTCCACAGCAGCTGACTTACCCTGACTGGGAAGAGTGCATGCATCAGAGCTGTGACCACAGAATGGGACAGCCCAGCTAATCCTGCTCCAAAACTGACCCTCACTAGTCACTGCTCACACCAGTGCTGATTCTCCTGTGCACTGTCTCACTGCTCCAAGCTCTTTTGCCTTTAGTCACATGCAAAAGTAAGGACAAGACAGATCATTCACATTCTGCGCCTCAGAACAAATTCTTACTTTTCAAAACAAAAGTAATTTCCAGAGAACATGGCTCACCTTAAAGGATATTTCATACTGCTCTCCTCCCCATATCTCCAGACCTGCATCATACCCTCCCAGCTCCCAGAACCACTTTCTATCGACTGCAAACAGTCCTCCAGCCATTACAGGAGACCTTAAGGAAAAACCAGACTCCATATTACAAACACATTCAAAGACACAGATCTCTAGTTAGACGTTTAAAAAAACAAAGCAAGATTTGACAAATATTCTTTTCACCACCCAGTGTTCCCAGTGCCTTGCCAGTGCATCAAACAGTTGTTCTGGTGTTATCTACTGACTTCCCACTTGCAAACAAGGAGGACCAGACCAGGCTCCCTCCAGAACCTGCCAATGCCTCTCCTCCAAGCAGGCAGGAGTTGAGCATGAAGGGCCAGGACACAACCTTGGCCCGAGGGACCTGTATGCTCCACTCATGGTGCTGTGCTTCTGTTGTGGGATTGAGTCTTTGAGTCTGACCTCAGAGAGTGTTTTGTGTGTTTGTTTTCCTTTGGGTTTTTTTTAAACACTGTAGAGTATAAAGGACAGCAGAACTGTCTCAATGTTGGCAAGCACAGCAACAGCAGAGCACAACTTGATCACAGATTTACTTCTGCAGTGCACTGTAATAATCAAAATTGCTGTAATTACTCTGCTAGGTTTTCTTCTTCCCCCACCTGGGAATGACACACAACCCATCATTGATTTGTTTTTGGCAGAGCATTAGGGATAGTAAGTTATCTTTGAAAGATCTCAGTAATAAATGACCACATTAATTGTTACACATTAGAGTTTTCAATGAAAAGTTAACTTCTGCAGGAATTAATATGGCAAAAAAACAGCAATGAAAAGGAGAGTGTTCACAGCTACTATACAATGCATTTCTTTTAAACCAGCAAAGCAAACAGCTGCCAAAAAAGCAAGTAGCTTAACACCAGCTTCTAGCTTTTGCTATGCTGAGGTGTAAACCTACCCTGCAGCAGGGTGTTATTTCATTAGCTGGCTCTTAGCACTCTGCGTTTCAGTAACTTACTCAAAGGGATCACTGGGATCAGGTTTCTGTAACTCAGGAGGAATGGGGATCCTCTTGTAATACATCTCCCAGTCAAATGCCCCTCGCATTGCGTCTCCAGCCTGAGTCTCATATCCAAAGTGGTCATGATCAATAACATCAATCATTGGGCAAACGATAGTCTTGCGGTTTCGGGCAATGCGATCTGAAGATTGGAGAGACATGTTAGAAAACCTGCACCAGCTGCCTCCTTTCGCCATGAAATTACCAAAAAAAGAGCATCAAAATATGAAGTTGCCCAAGAACGGCACAGCTTTCATCCTGTTCCTTCTCTTGTGAGCAGATGCTCCAATTTAAATCAATTTATCTAATCCCTGAGAGAAAAACACCAGGCACCCATCACCCAGAAGCAGAATGGGAAACACAGCCACACTACCACACAGAACTGACTGCCAGGCTAAAACCAGACCTCTTGTACTCAGTAAGCAATCCTCATTTCCACAAGTGACCCAGATGTGAACCCCTTCTGTGCAGATCCAAATCCAGGAAACAACCTACTGCACCACCCAGCCCTAACTGCCACACCAGAACCTGGCAGGAAACATTTCAGACTAATGGCATAAGTACTCTCAGCAGGCTCAAGAAATGCAAATGTTACCTCCTCCCCTCCCAACCTTTTCTTTCAGCCAAATAATACAACACAGGAAAAATTCCTGTATAAACATCTGAAATTTCTTAAATACTTTATTACTGAGACAGTCTCTTGTTGGAAGTTAGCTCTCAGAGCAAAGGCAATAGAATGATGCTTCAGCCTCCAAAACACATCTCACAGAAATCCTTTCTGTGCTTTAAAAGTCAAAGCATCCTTTTTGTGTTCTCATTTAAATGGCATTGGAGCTAATTCTGTCCTCCCTCCCCGGGGCTCATAAAGCTGCAAATGTTTCAAACTATTGCCAGATATAAACTGTAATGGAAGAAACAGGATAACTAACCATCAATCCTGCAGGAAAATCAGACTCTTTCTTAAACCTCTGCTTGACTATTGTTGCCACAGCCTATTTGAGGAAGTCACCCCTCAGAGAGCTCTGACAGGTCACTGGCAGCAGGTCTGTGAGGGATTTTGGTACTGGCTGGAGGCATCCAGGTACCAGAAACAGACTGTCCGTTCAATTAGTCATCCTTGAGAAGAACTGACACCTCCTCAAAGATGGAGTGCTGCTTTGGAAAAGGGTGCCCATGTTCTACAAATACACACCAGCAGCTCTCATTCACAAGAAGTGTTTTTCACAGCCTTGCAGACTATGAAGTTAAATATAGTTATATAGGAGATAACACCCTTAAGAGCTACTCAAAGACTGTATGTAAAGATCTTTTCTGTATTATAAAGCCATTCCTCTCTGCAAGCTGTTGAATGACCATGTGATAGTTTACTCTTCTAGCAAGCTGTAAATTATTTAAGATTTCATTTAATGAGGAAACAGAAGAATATGATTTCTGCTCTTTAACTAAAAAAAAGCATAAAAATTACTGCACAGTGCAGGACTCCAGAACAGAAAAAAAATCTCATACTAAACACTACAAGCTGCGGTTGGTTTGTTCTCTCTTTTATATTTCATCTCTCTTTTATCCACTCAGAGCACGAGGGGAAAGCAGCAGAGGGAATAATTTCAGCCATCCTCCACTCACCCAAGAGGGGTGGCAGCCAGTTGACGTTGGCCTCGCAGTGGGAATCCAGGAAGGTGATGACGTCCCCGATGGCCACGGAGGCTCCCAGCATGCGGGTCCTGATCAGCCCTTCCCTCTTCTTGGTCCGCAGGATGCGCACGTTCGGGAACTGGGCCATGTAATCCTCCAGGCGCTTCTTCAGGTGCTCTGCATGAAAAGGACACGTTGGGACAATGGCAACAATTTCTCAGAAATGCTCTTCTGGCTTTACCAGAAGGAGATGTCTTTGGAAGTATGGCCTCAGCAGGTAGCAAATGCACTCACAGGGAAAAGAAAGTAAAAATTACTGCTTTTAAAAGCCTAGAAATAATTGCCTAAGCAAGACTTTTGAAAATGTTCTAAAACTTTAGAAACAATTAAAAACAGAGGAGAAAAAGAAAGAAACAAACAGTATAGGATGAGATGGAAAGCAGCAGAGAAAGAGGAAAAGGAACAAAAAAACAGCTGGCAGACCCTGAGCCAGGATTCTGGGACACTTGTAGAAAACCACTGTAACTTCGAAAAGACACAGGGGAATTCATTTTCAGAAGCAAACCACACTCAGGGCATTTAAGTTGTGTGTGGTTTCTTCAAAACACACAAAATAACAATTCACTCATGTATAAATAAAAACCAGGAAAAAGCCTAGTCAGACACCCCTCCAAGCTGCAAGGCAGGCACAGCCACAGGGATGGCTCCCTTACATGCTTATCAGAAGAGATTTGCAGTTAAATAGGGAAATATTTACACTACTGAACATGGACTGGAGCCACATGTGAATTAACACAGACAGTGGCAGTCACCACGATTTAACAAGAATTCAAACAGCAGAGCTGCAGAGCAAGATCACTGAGTGATCAAAACAATGGACAGCTTGTTCCAAAGTGGAGATAAAAAGTTTGGTGTGCCTAACGAGAGAGGGGAACACAGCTGTCTTTACATCAAAGAGTGAAGCAGCAAAGAAAAACCCAAAAATAGGCAGAGCTGACGCTGGCCTCATCACTAATGGGTTGATCTTTTAGGCATGTGAAGTTTTGACAGCAAAGCCCATTCAGAGGGTGCCAGAGATTGTTCATTAATGCCCCACACCACCCACTGCAGTCAGCAACATGCAGGAAAGAAGCCTCACTAGACAGAACTTAGTGTGTTACATCTAAGCAAGTAGCTTAAAATCTCACACAACAAAACCTGACTAGAAATACACTGAAATACAAATACCCTCACAGGGTTATTTGCCTTCTGTAGGGGACACATCCTCTCCACTCTGTACAGCACATCTCCCTCAGCTTCCAAAAAAGACACAAAAGGCAGGGGCTGGAAAGGCCAACAGCAGGAAAGTGTCCCTGAACAGGGCTCCAGGGAGGCTGGGCATTGGAACAGCTCACTGAAAAGAGCAAAGGAGCAAATAAACTTAACATAGATAGGAGCTCTTCCCCTTGTGCTGACCTGGCAGCTGTGAGAAGGGTCAGAAGCCCTGTGGTAACACACGTTCTGTGCCTTCCTTCAAACATCACCCAAATACACCTCCTTGCTTTTGAGGTATTCCCAGCAAGCTCTTTGCCCTGCTCAAAGCTTTGTTTAACATTCCTCAGGATTTTTTTTTTCAGATCCATTTTAGTATTTTGCCTGACAAGTGCAATTGTCCCACAATATCTACACAGGTTTCCCTCTCAATAGAGCCCTTAGGACTTCTTGATGTCTAGTGTGCTTTTTCTCATCCTTTTCAGGTCTCTTCTGAATAGATCCTCTCAAGCAACCAGAAATTTTGTCCACTCAATTACAGATTTTTCAAATAAGGGCCTTCCACAGAGACTAGACATATTATTAGTGCAGCTGCCTTCCTCCTGAGGCAGTGGGTAGACTTAAAACGAGAAGAGGGGGGAAAAAAAAAGGAAAGAAAAGAAAAGCTACCACTGTTTAACATCAGAACTCATCCCTTGCCATTGTTAGTTTGTCACAAAAGATTGTTTCATCGCAGAGAACAAACAATCCTCACTTCAAGCAGAAATCAGCTAAGCCCAAACCAGAATTCAGACTTTACTTAATGTACCCAAGACAAGATAAACACCAGAGTGGCTGCTGGTGCTTATAATAAAGGAGGGAACTGTTACACAGACACTCAGTCTGATTTCCCTAACAATAGCCAGAGATTGAAAATGGCAGAAGACACTTGGAAGATTAGACTACACAATATTTACATTATCCAAGCCAAATCTATAAAGCACTGGAAAATCTTAAAAAATCCAAAGCTCCAAACCACTGGAAAATCTAAAGAGATTTTCCTCTTAATTTTGATTAAAATGGGACAATGAGACTGTGAAAGACCCCAGAGGTTTGTCTAGCACATGTGTCCATCATTTCCATTTTAGCATCACCTGCCTTTCTGAACTGTTTGGTTTGTGGTGCAATTTCATCTGAAGTGATTCCTCCAGGGACACAAGCACAGCACACTCAGGCTGCTACCAAACACGAGAATGTCCTGGGATCTGGTCTCACACACATCCCCCAGAAGGAGAACACAGAGTCACTGGACTTGGCCATATCAGTTGTGATGATGATGAGAGCTGCTCTGCTACACTGACTGAGGACGGGGTGATTTGTATTTTGTATCTATTGATGAACAAGCTGCTAAAAATGGAGATTTCCCCATGTGTGTAGTGTAATGAGGAAAGGAAGGCATAGGAGCCATGGAGATTTCTCAGGTAAGTACTCTGAAAATAGACAGCAGGGAGTCTAATCCACTGACTTCTCACTGCATTCCAAAACTGGGTTTAGTTCCTGAGCACATCTTTACTACATTTCTATAGTAAGAAAATACAAAAGCATTCCATGCTTGCAGTGAGAAGCCTGCTGTTTGGAAATGCCTCACACTTCAGGAATCGTGTCCCTGAGGCTGGGAGAACAAGGAAAAGCTGCAGGTGCTCCAGCAGCACCTGTGTGCTCCACTGCTGCAGGGGACACATCTGCTGAGGGCAGTCCTGCAGCCACAGGGATGATGCTGCTGCAGAAAAATCCATGCTTGGTCACTGCATTGTGTAAAATTAAGACTTCTCTATCATGATCTGCAAGAGTACAGAATTTATTGCATCTGCTTTGCCTAACTGAAGAGTAACAGACTTCTAAGCAACCTCACAATGTACAAAACTCAGTAAAATGTGGTTTTCAAAGAGATTTCTTATTTCCTTATCCTTGTGCTATTCCTGCCACAGAGCCTGGCTTCTATGCACCCAGAGAGAAAACAGTTCTTTAATTCTATTTCAAATATTGTCCCAATTAAGTCAAATTTTGCTTGTAAAAGAAAATTTAAAAAATCCAAACAATTTCTGCTAACTGCTACAAAATTTAATGAAGCTTTAAAAAAAATATATTATGGAATCTTGTCACACTGAGTAATTTTTATTACAAGGGCAATTTTCTTTAATGAAAGTTGTTAGGTGAACTGGATGGATTCCAATGGCTGTTCCTATGCTGGGCAAAGTAACACAGCCCAAAAATGTAAGTGGGAGTAAGATAATCAGCAGATTAAAAACTATTCTGGTAGTTTGCTAACACACTTAGCAATAAAGCTGATGTACAGTGTATACATTAAGAGTACCAGTCAAGAACTGCTGCTTTCTCTACTTTGAGCTGTAAATAAAGCTGTGTGAGTACAGCAGAGAAGCTTTAACAGGCAGCCTGCTTTACAGAAGCAGCTCCAAACTTTCCAAAATAAGCCATTTTTCCCCCTAGGTCAAATTTCTGTGGTGGTCTTACTGTACTTCTTCCTACTGGCCCCATTCCAGCAGAGCTGCCCTCAGACCCCTCTGGTCTGGTGACCAGTTGTAGCAGGGCAAGGACTTTACAAGATTGGAATTCCTCATATCCAGTTGACTTTTCATTCCAACACTGCACTTTGCCACCTGAAGAGGCACCTAAGAAATTAAAAAACAAGCAAACGCAGAAGCTGGAAGAAGATATATCAGTCCAAGGTTTGCTTTTTGTTTTTTTTTAAATAGCTTTTGGGTTTTTGATTTTTTTTTTAATAGCTTACTGTCCCAGTAACAACTCTGCAGTATGACAGGGAAGGGAGTATCAATATTTGTCATAGAAAAAAAAAAAAAAAATCAGCCATGACTTGAAACTATTAAAGTGATTTATTGTCCTGAGAAAGAACTATGAGTGAAACACTTTTCCTGTCTTACCAGTGCATTTCATGGTTCATATGATAGCATCAGCTTTGGTTTCTGAATTTTACACTGTACAGCACATCTGCAGCCCCTGTGCCTTTACCATATGTGTACCATCAACCCAGTCCAGCAGGAACAGCACTGCAGAAATCAGAAACATTCCCAGAGACCTTCCCACGTTACTCAGATGCCATTGGTAACACGACAGGTCCCTCTGCCCTACAGGACCCTGGCACCTGCTGAGTGCTTTGCTTTAGTTTACACTCAGAATCTTGAAGATGTGAAGATGGGAGAGCCACTGCACTCTGAAAATCCAGGGAACCTCTCCCTGCCACTGAAGGGCACAGGAGGACAGGGCTGGAGGATCTGCAGAATTCCATTTCGGGCAGAAAAGCACTGTTTCCCTTCTCTGCAGGTTACTGTGGCTGCTTTCCAACACCAGAGCCTCAAGTGCCAGCATGCATCTGGCATTTGTTTACAGGTTACCCCAGCCTGCCATCCCCACCCTCCCACACACAGACACGCTTGTTGAAGATTACAAATGAATCCATTCATTTTTACTCGGATACTTGGCCCTAACGCGCTGTTTAACAATTTAAGAACGAATTATACTTCTTCCTGAATCCATCATAATGTGAAAGCCAGGCCTCCCTGAAATAGAAGATTCTAAATCATTGAAATTAACTTCTCTCCCTGTTTTGGTGCAGATGAGTAATCCTTTGAAACAGGAAAATATGCTGTTATCCAAACAGGCAGCATTTCCACTGGTTTTAATTTTCTTTCAATGTTTTCACGCTCTGATCACTGAAGTTGGTTGGGAGGATAATAAATTGATTTAACAAATTGTACTATGAGCACCAGTCTCAGTAATAGAAAACTGATTAGGCTGATCACAGCTTTCCAAGCTGAATCTTCTTACAAAGAGGAAAAGGCTTGAGAAGGGAGAGAATTATTATTTGTTGCTTCACTGATTACAGTTCTAGGGTGGACTCCAAAACGGGAGGGAGCCCAATTTCCACTGCCCATTCTGCACCAATGTTGGGTCTCAGCACAACTTTAAAAAGAAAAACTGAGGGGGGAAAGGTTTCTGTGCATGGGACAATAGCTGAATGTTAACCACCCCACATGATAATACAGCACGGTTTGGACTTCAACAAAAATTAAAAGGGTTTGCAGAAAACTTTAATGGTTTTGTTCTCTTTCTAAATGGTTTCAAACCAAGCTTCTTTTCCAGGTACAATGAAGTGCACAGAAGTCCAAGAATGGAGCCCAAGAAATAAGCCAGATTGTGAGTTAGTGGGGAAAAGAGCACTGGTGTGAGCCTGTGCTGTGACAAACTCAGGTGCATCAACTTCTGCTGTCCTGCCTGTGCCATCAGTTCAACCTTCAGTTTGCAAAGGGAACTTTCTCAGTGCTTCCTCCACCCTGCAGCAGCCATCCCAAGCCTGCTCGGGTATCCTTCAGGAAACATTAGCACTGAATGCAGAGGTGTAATTTTAAAATGGAAAAATTTACACTTACTGCCATTATAAATACACCCAGACCCCAAGGAAAGTTTAGTAGGCTGCATTCCCAAGTGGGGAAATACACAGGGAGTAATCATCTTAGTGACAGCACAACGTCTCAATCTCTCAGGAAGGTTTAATTTGTAAAGGAGTCAATTCCAACTGCTGCTTTCTGAGGAAATCCAGAAAAATCCATTTACTTATCTTTCCTTCATGCTGTAAAGGTTTAAACACCTTTTGTTCCTCAGGAGCACTTCAGCCAACCTGTGGTGTTACACATCACTTTTTAATTCCTGCACATTGACCTCCTGGCCAATCCACAAGATCAGTTTTTCCCCCTCTGCCAGAACCCATCTCTCCCAGGGGAAACAGTCAAGTCATTCTCATTAGTTTACTCTTCTCCCTTCCCATTTCATTAAATATGTATCAAGATTAAAGCACCCACTTAGAGGTTTTCCCTCTTCTGTTGACTACATCTAAAGAGGGTATTTTGTGACTCTCAGTCATTTCCTGTTGATTGCTTTTAACCTCAGAGCTGCTGTGCTGGCACCCACACTGCAGAGATGCAGGTTTTGGCCTAGGCAGCCTTTGTAGCTGCAAAACAGGGGTGAATTCCTTGCAGTACACTTAATATTCAGCTCAAGTTTGATGTAGCCATGGTGACTGGTAAGGAAGGGCATTACTGTCCCAAATACTGCCTTCAGCCCAAGCAATCTCTGCGCTCATCTTAAGGCCACATCAGTAGCTTTGACTATCCAGTTGTTTAACCAAAGGAATGCTTGCCCTCTAAAAATCTTTAATTGCCTTGAACCTACACCATCAACTGCTTTCTGGGCACTGGAGAGACAAGCAGGGGTGCAAAAGGATGTCAGAAGTTTGTTCCAAAGCCTCCTCTGTGCCCAGGGAGAGTGTCAGGATACAGGGACGTTCTGCACGGCAGATCACGACATGAACATAAAGCCTATGACCAACAGCAAAGCAGAACTTGCCATCATTTGAAGAGATGCAGGCAGATGAAGTGTTAAGACAGTTCTTACTGAAACATTTTGGAATATATCAAAGCTGTGAGATTAAAGCCTTAAAAGTCACAGAGTTTTACTGGGTAAAAAAAAAAAAAGAGAAAAGAATAGAAGATGCCAAAACAAACCAGTCCTCGGAGAGCTGGCTTTGTACATGAATAGTGCTGATAGAGGCAAAGAACTTCTTGGCCTGAAAGTATTTGCTCTGTGCAAATCATCAGAAAAGGAAATATTCCAGAAAGAGCACAAGGATTGACAGAGAAATCTGCTCCAGACTTTTGTCTGGTTAGAGAACAGTCCTTTAGGCCCGAGATGTAACTCACTTGAAAGTAGCTTTGATTTGGTAGGAATGCACCCCTTCGGATGCCACAGGCTCTGATCTCAGGTGTCTAAGTGAGGAAGAACAACTATGAAGCCTAAAATTAATAGCAGAGAACTACAAAGATTATTTCTCTGGGGTTGCAGCCAAATTGGAATATTGGAAAACTAACTGATAATCCTTCAGTCTTACAGTGATGCTTAAACATTAATAACCATGAAAGACAATGCAGAAAGAGGTCTGTCCTGTAGTCTGTGTGTCAGAGAACAGAAAATAATTTATTTGGCAAATGAAAAAAATAGCAATACAGCTGCAGGGAGAACACACACAATTGTCTTGCAGTAACAAACTCTGTAATGCCAGAAATATAATTTACAAACACTTTTCCTCTAGACCTCTTCACCATCAGTTCCCAACACTCTGGTTTACTTTACTTACAAGAAATGCAGCTATCACAGTAAGTCAGTGACATCTGCTAGAAAGGTCAATAAATCTGTTAAATCCTGAAGCACCAATCCAAGCCTGTTCACAGCTGCACTGATACCAAAACTAAGTCATCTTGTGGGCAATACCATTATCAAATAGCATGTTCATTTTATCTGGATGACAGAGGACAGGGCAGGACTGATAGCTGAAGGTACCTGCTTTGAAATCTGGAGCTTTGGCTTCCTCCTGCTCAGCACAGTTAAACTACTGTGCTCCATCAGTGCATCCCTGTTGTGGGTAACAGGCAACAGTGATTCTCAGGAATTGGTGCCACACAGAGAATTGTGTGGCTTTTTCTTACTAAGAAAATATAACTGCAATTAAAACTACAAAAGGAATGTGGTTTGGTTTATCCACTTTTATTCTTCAGTTGAAGCAGCATTTAGCTTCCAATTTTCTCAAAGTGCAGAAGTTTCCACCTTTATCAAAGCCCCTGTGTGGAACAGCTGCTTTGTTAACACCACTCCAAATGCAGGTTTAAATAGCAGAAACCATGATTACCAGTAATAGATATCATATATGGGCAGAGGGTGTTTGAATCACATTTCTAATTAAGTTCTATAGAGAAGCAGCTGTAAAGCATTAAAATGCTGATTTGCACTGCAGCTGGCAGATATCTAGATTTTTGACTCCTAGCAGATGAGGACATGTACTTCAAGGTGAGGAGAATAAAATTAAAGCTGTTTTCCTGCAAAGTTCCTCTAACAGAAGCTACATGTGTAGGGTTTCTTAGTAGCAAGCAATGCACTGAGATTTACTTAATGAGCTGTAATGGAAACCTGCTCCTCAATTATTTATTTTTTCTTAAACTTTAGACTGCCAGACATCCTTCACTACACAATAATTAGCTGAGAAAGAGGTCACAGTAAACTCGACCTTTTAAAGCCACCTCATCTCCTTTCTAGAAGAATCTTTCAGCCACAGCAACTGATCTTAGAGAAATAAATACAAGACAATGAAAAGAAAACAGGTTAGTTAATTTAGGCTGTCACAAACAAAGCTGTAATAAAAGACTACAATAGGCTCTCATGCCTCTTAAAACACCAGAGAATAAACTTTGAATGCTCCCCAGCCACTGCCTAATGAACAGTGCAGGTTCCAGAGATCCCTTTATGAAGGGAATCCATGAGCAGACATTAAAGACAAATTAAAAATGAATACTCAAAAAAGGGAAAACATAAAATTTAATCTCATCCTGATCATCTCACTGTGATCCAAAGCAGACTCTGTCACTGTTATCTAAAGTATCCCACATCCACAAGACACTGCCAGAAATGGAAAATAACAAATTACTCTCTTCTCATAAATAAAAATGGGATATCTGCACCAGCTTTTTTTTATTGCTCCCTTTGGTGTTCACTATGGAAAATAGTGTTGGTGAGTTCACAAATTCACTCATGTCCCTGCTGTGCTACCTGGGAGTCATGCTGCAGTTTGGGGCAGAAATTTCACATCTCTCCACCCAGAAGAACCAACCTTCTCCCACTCACCCAAAGGGAGATTTGTCTCACTGACTGTTGCTTCCAAGACATTTTTTATGAGTCTAAATAGACCTGAGATGGTCTGCAATGAATTCTAACAAGGAAAAATCCTCTTTATTCTGTGACTTAATTTACAAAGCTAATCTTTTTATCAGTTGTTTGGGACAACAATTGCCACAACTTCTACGAGAGACCTTGAAAGCAACATTTAAAAGGTTGTGGAAAAGCACAGTGGGCTCAAAAGAGCTTGACTTTTTCTTTTCTCCATACTTCATGGTAAAAAGCTTGAAGATAAACATATTGATAATTCAGCAAGAAAGGCTGTCATCACTTTGTCCTAAGCACAGTCACTCCATATTCTGAGATGTACTAACCAGATGCACTTTAGTGCATTTAAGAGAAAAAAATTACTTTTACAGTGCATGTGCCTAAAGATGAAAAGATAATCTCTTTAGCTGCATAAATCCGTTACTGTTCCATTTAAAGATCAGAAAGAATTCAAGTACTAAACCTTTTCCTATTTCAGACACTGAGAACATGATTTCTTCCAATTAAGGCCTGGCAGATGTGGTTAATGGAACAGCTGTATTTGCTATATACCTGCTGCTGTACCAAGTGCCACATTAATCACCCCTTGCCTTCTCCCTCACTGCACTGCTCTGACTTCTGCCCTCCAGACCAAATCATGCTGCTCATGCTTCAGCCAAGTTACCTCACTCACATTTGGTTTTCCATTCAGATTATCCCATACCTCCAGAATTACCTGTACTGCAATGCCAAGAGAGGTTTAGAATGTCACAGGGATTTCTCTGTTGAGGGAAAACGCAGGGTTTGGCTGCATCTCCCCTCTGATTTGGGAAAGGACGGGCTCCAAGAGTGTGTAAATGTTCAGGGCAACTCCAGAGTGCAATGGCACAATGGTACAAGAGGGGACAGGGCAAACACTGCTGGTCAAAACCCAGCACGTGCTTGGGGAGAACACTCCTTGTACTTCTCTGTTAAAAGGCCCAAAAGCTCCTTGCTGCCTTTCCAAGATGAGCAGTGGCCACACATCACACTCCAGGCTCACTGTGCCTCCCAGACCCCAAAGAGCAGCTCTGACTTCACAAAGTCCTGCTGAACACACACAGCTAAGGAAAAACGGAGTCAAAATAGGGAAGGAGTAAAAAAACATGTAAATGCTTGAGCATGTAAACAGAACAGACTCCTGAAAAAAGTTTTCACAAATTAAGACGCGGTTCAAGGTGACAGGGTAGTCTTGGAAGATGAAGCTGAAATCCAAAATTCCCATAATGACCACTCAAGGGAAAATGAGCTCCTGTTCACATCCCTCAGAACAAAATTGTCTCCTTGAAATCCACTGCAGCCAAGGATGTATTTACACAGCCTCCTGGATAACCACTCCCTGAACCAGACAATTTTTAACATAAAACCCAGAAGGTTCACTTTGCAAATGTCACTGTCATATTGGGTCAAATATATTCAAACCTGTTGTTGCCTCCCAAGCCACAGGCGCAGATTTTGCCTGGTTACTCAGAGAAGGATGCTCAGTTTTCACATCTTGCCACTGTATAGACATGCAGCACCATTAGGCAGAGGGCCCAGCTGGGTTAACACTTCCAGAACAATCCTGATGTTTGGAGACTGCAGTATTTTCAGTGCTGCCACATCCAGCTTTATTATTGTACAACACAGTGCTTTGCATGTAACTCATGCTTTGGAGATGAGTGATGCTGCAGTTCTCTTCTTCAACAAGGGACAACATTTGTTCTAAAACACTGTCATTTATACCAAAGTAATCTTAAAAACAAGTAAGAACAGGCTGTCACTCAATATGCAAATAATTGAATGCTGAAATGTGAGTTTTTATGTGAAATTCAAGCGCTTAGCCACAATCACTGATTTCTGTCAAGCTCAGCCATAAAATAAGATAAACCCTGTGTGGTGTGTACCCTTCCCTCTGTGCACACAGGCAGCCCCAAGTACACCACAAGATGTTTCTTTTAAATGACATTCAGCAATTAAGTCACAGCCTCCTGCACACAGTGAGCTTCAAGTATCTTGAATAATTTTTAAATTTCCATTGCTGCAAAGGGTGAAAAGGTAAAAATCTACCATGTCTGACATTAAGGGAAAGGCTGAAAAATCCATGATATCAGTTTGTTCCAGAAGCACATAAATGCAAACAATTACTTTGTTTTAGAGGTCTTCTTTTACAGGTGTTTCCTAGATAAGTTATAGGAGCTCTGCAGAAAAGGACCTGGGAGTCCCTTGGGCACAAACTGAAGAAATGCTGTATAATCATAAGGTATTTTTTTAATTACTTTTTTTAAACTAGGTCACTGACAGAGTGACTGAACAGCAGAACAGGCTCCCCAGGGACATTATGGAGTCTCTACCCTTGGAGATTTTCAAAATCTGAGTGAATAATAAGATCTGGAGAAATCTGCTGTAGCAGAGGGGCTGGGTTAGATGATCTCCAGATGTCCTTTCCAAAGTCAGCTATTTTTGATTCTGTGTTTGCTCCAGTCTCATCTGCACCTGTAAGAAACCTCTCCTCCAAAATAAAGGACTTTGCCTTCTGCCTTTCTCCAGGAGTCCACTGATGTGCTGGGCTACCAAATACGTACCAGGTGAAAAGCAAAGAACGTTCTGACAAGCATCCTGCAAAGGGATGTGCTCTGCTCCTCCAGCTCAGGGCTGATCATTCATTCCTGAGAGACAGAACAGCTTTACATCTGTTCATGCAGACACAGAGACAGCTTTTACAGCAGAGGTGTCCACAAGCTACAAGAATTAGAGACCAACAATTCATTTCGTACAAGACAGACACTGGAGCTGAACAGCTCCATTTCTCACCACAGCAATTCCGGCTGCAGGCCCAGGGACTGAAGCAGACCCTGAAGAACCATGAACTGCCTGCCTGTTCCTTGTTGCCAGCTATCAATAACAAAATGCCATCAGAGCTGACAGAAAAACCTGCAGTGTTACCAACTGACCTGCAATTTCACTTCAGTTCTCCTCCTCCCATTACTATGATAGAATGGAACCAAATTCCCACTCAGCAGCATGGTAATTAGATATTCAAAAAGCAAACAAATTTCAGATGACAGTCCCCAGGAGAAAACTGATATACATGGGAAAAACATTTTAGTTTACTTAGGGCCATTCTGTTAACAACAGGCTTGGAGGGATGCAATTAGTACCCTGCAAGCCAGCATATGAAAAGGTTTAATTTAACCTATCAGACCTAAAGAATAGCTACAGAAATTAAAAAGTGAAGCCACAAATCCACACAGGACTGCCTCAGCTAGTTTTTATGATCAGGAATCCTAGGGTGGTAATTCACAGGTGCTGCATTCTGATTTCTAATTACCCAGAAGGGCAGGCATTATTTTGGATCACCCTACAATAGCTGAGGTTCATCAAACCCATGGAGGTCACTCTGTGGCTCTCCAGCAGTTCTCTGTACCATGCTGAAGGAAGAAGCAGCCAGTGCTGGGCAAATTAATTCTTATTCTCCAACAACAGTTTGCTGAATTGGTGTCTCCCTCTTCAATGCAACCTATTTTCTTCTACAAATGTCTTGAACTGGAGAGAAAGTTCTTACATCACTCTCAATCAAGTTTGTGGGGGAAAAAAGCATTATAGCAGTCCTAATGCAATGCTACACTGACAGCAGAGACTACCAAGAGAGAAAGTAAAAAATAGCCCTGCAATATTCACTCTGCTGTGACCAATGGCACATGATGGAAAGCAGCTCCTTTTAAATCAACTCAGCCTACCAAGGGAATCCCCACAGAGGAAGACTGAAGAGTCAGGAAGGAGCTGCTGGAGGTGGCAATGTGGTCTGCAGCTCAGGCAAAGGGGATGGAACCACCACCCCGACTGACCCCACTGACAGGCAGCCTTCCCACAGCACTCTGGCTGACACAGAACTCTGCACAAAATTTGGGTGAGGTAACACTCTAGCCTTTTTTTAGATTTGGACCATGTGCATTGTACTGCAGGCATACAAAAAAAACCCCTCCAAACCATTCCAGGCAAGTTGTTCCAGCACATTTTGACTTTCCAAGTACAAAGGAAACATTTAAAAAACATGGCTTGTAAAGCTTTTGCTGCTCCCTGTTAAGATTTGCTGTCATCAGGACAGCATCTTTTGGATGAAAAATACTTATTGCTAAAGGTCACAGAGTTGTCTCTTTCAAAAAAATTAAGAAATAAATGGCTGCTGACACTTCCAGATGATGATTCATCTGTCCAGGAGCTCCAATAACACACGGCCACAGCTGCCCCTCAGGTTTGCTGCAAACCACAGCAGCCACCAACTAACCCAGCAATCTGTCTTCACTCTCCTGTCACTCTGTTAGGCAACTTCTCAACCCTCTTCCTAGACACACCAAAAATTCCTTACACTCAAGCTTAAAACCAGATGAAAAACGTATGAAAATAACATCTGTCAGGAAAAACAATGCTTGCAGTAGCCAGGTTTCTACACTTACTATTTCTATTATTACCAAAGTCCTTTTTTCTTCATGTGCAGCAAAGATTCTCCATGTATGAGATACAGGGATGGAAGAGGCTGAAGGATCAGCACCAATATCACCATTCTTGGAAACCAGTGAAATAGCAGAACAAGAGAAACATTCAGCACCTCAAGGGCAGCTGGCAAACCCCAGCACATTTAACCCCAGCACAAATCAGCACACAAGAAATTCTGGCAGGAGGGAGAGAGAGATTCTCCTTGCCAGGGAAGGTCAAGCTATTGAAGGGTATTCTTTAAAGAGTTATTAAAGTTCTAGAGGTCTGTTTAGACAACCCTCAAGTGAAAGGCCAGCGTGAGATAGAGCAGAGATATCCAATGTTTTATCCTGTCAGAGTAACATCTCGATAAAGAAAATTAATAACAGATTTTTATTGAGTGATTATCCTTTCCATCTTTGGCTTTTCACTCGAGTTTATGGCAACTATTTACTGATCTCTTCAGGGAAGAAGATGACATTTACTGTTTGTACTATGCCCCTCTGATCTCAGACGTGGCCTCTACTGTCAGCACATCCAACAGTCATTCTGTAACTTCAAAAGAAAGATGCTGCTACAAATTTAGGGGACTATTATTTCAAACAGAAGCAGAGAATTCTTGAAGACAATGCAGAATACTTTGCAGACAATGCACAGGGCCAATCATTGATGACCTGCAAAGAAAAATCAAGAAATTTCTTCTCATTCTTTTTACTGCTCTCCAGTTCTGTGGCACAGCTGTGATGATCATCAGCTTGGATGTGGAGTTCTTATTATCTGCCCAATTTAATAATAAGAAACAGATAACCAGAGCAGCTGCCTAACAATCCAAGAATGTGCTCTTTTAAAACATATAAAAGTTTTCCTGGAATTTCTGCTCCTTCATGCATTAAGCTATCAGTTCTCAATTACTGGCTTGAAGTGTTTGTCATTTAAGTTCTGGGTTTTGTGTGTTTGGTTTCTTTTTAAACAAGGGATAAATTACAACCAGAAATTTGTAACCACGAGCCTTCCAAGTCAAGATCATTGATCAGGATTTAAGAGCCCCCTCAAACTAAGGATCTATTTGAGCCCATTGAGGGATGTGGATCCCAACCCCAGTGTGGTTAAGGAAGAAAAGTGCAGATACAGAACTGACAGCACTGAAAGAAAGGTGTTTCATCCTAACCAGCATTTGTCCCAGTGTGCAGAAATTAACTGTGCTACCTGGAAAACACCTGGTTTAAAAAAGAAACTCAACCAAGAAAAATCCCCTCCAAACAAAGAGAAACCCCACATCAGTTTTTAACACACTCTCTTTGCATGAATGTTTTTCTCTTCCCTTGACAATTCAACTCACTGTCCAGCACCTAGAGTCTTTTATATCCATTTATAAATAGATGCTGCACACAAATGAATACCAGCTACTTCTTGCAACCTTTGTATGCAAGATGGATGACCAAGGGAGAAAAGTTTTGTCCTATCAGAGGCAGGTGGAACAGAGAAGAGCAAGCTGGACACACAGCACAGGTGCAGATTGAGGAGCGGGGGGGAGCCAGGAGGGCTCTCTTTCACCTGCTCAGGGCACATCCAAAGAACAAGGAAAACATCCACAGGAAACCAGATTTCATTACCTCCACTTCTCTGAAAAGAAACCCATCTGTGCAATTCACTTGTGGTTACAGCATGAGCTTGTCTAATTTGCTTCTAGATTGAGTAGCAATAAAAAGACCTTGTCAAGAGGGTGGGTTTTCCTTCTCCTCTCCTTAGCCTGAAAATCCTCTAAAGAA
The DNA here is from genome assembly GCA_009812075.1 of Sialia sialis. Taxonomy (NCBI): domain Eukaryota; kingdom Metazoa; phylum Chordata; class Aves; order Passeriformes; family Turdidae; genus Sialia; species Sialia sialis. The sequence goes on along the minus strand of VRYO01001726.1, from coordinate 4,126,812 downwards.
ATACTTATTTCATCTAACATTGATTTGTTCAGTGCAGCACACCTTGCTTGCAAACCAATGAGAAAAGAACTTTAGACCAAATTCTACCGCTGCTGGGCAGTGCCTATTTGGAAGCCATTATTGGTCAGAACACTAAATATTCTCAAGCTTGTTTCCAACCTCATTTAGGAACTTCCTATGGAAGATTTCTGGAGATGATAGTATCCTTTAGGATCTGCATAGAAAGCTCTTTTGCCTCACTTCAGTAATAGCAGTGCCTTGAACTCTGCTCATAAAGCTAAAGAGTGTTAGTAACTTTGAAGGAGAAAACAGAGTTACTAGATCTGACTATAACCCCTCAAAGTCACTCTGCCTCTTCAGCACCAATCAGAGGACTTTCCATGGGATTTCTCCACCTATCCAATGTCTACATAACAGGAGCACTCACTGCTCCTTCACTTGCCTTTTCCAAAGCAGCAAGGGTGCAAAACTCACAGCAAAGTGGAGCTTAATCTGCATCAGGCACCATTTAAATAGCTTAGAAAAAAAGATCTCAGGGACTACATGCACACACTGCTGCTGCAATAAGTGGCTGGTCCATTCTTGGTCATGTGTGGTGCCAGTGTCCCTACACCTCTGCAGACAGCACTTCAACCCAATCCAAAGTGACTGCTCCAGGCACTGCAGCACAGAATATCGACGGAAGTTTCCAGCAAGAGAGAGAAAAGGTTTGGATGCTGCACATTTACTTTTCAGGTGCACAAAATTCATGAGAAAGGCAAGCCAAATCATAGGCAGTCCCAAGTGGAAACCTTTTATCAAGGATTCTTTTACATGTTCAGCGTCAAGAAAGAAAAAAAATAAGAAGAAAGCAGAATGTAAGGAGAGAGCTACTCCCATCTCTTGGCTTTTTTTTTTTTTTTGTTATTTCAAGAGTCAACATTTAATGTTAAGGGCTAAACAGGCTCTTAGCTGAATATTAAAACCAGCTTCCCAGGCTTTTCATATTGCCCAGAACACAGGACAGTCCATGTCAGCAGCAGCTAAACCAGCACACCCTGAATATGGAACGTGAATTTTCTGCTTTCAAGCATAACAGAGCAAGATTCCCCTGAGCTCTGCTGCTGGCAAGTAAAAAAAACCTCACATTATTACACACCTCTTTGCAAGTGCATTGACCCCTTGGGTAGGGCAGCCTGGTGGGGATGTGACATACAAAGCACCCTACCTCTGTCACTGAAGTCATCCACCAGCACGATCTCTGCCACCAGCTCGGGAGGGGAGCGGTTCAGGACGCTGTGCACTGTCCGCAGCAGGGAGGACCAGCCCTCGTTGTGGAACGGGATTATCACACTGGTGTTTGGCAGCTTCTCCAGGTACAGCTTGTTCTTGCAGCTGGACACAGACAGAGCAAGTCAAAGGGTGCTGCCAGAACACACCAGACACACCAAAAAACACCCCAAACACACCAGCACTTCCATATTAATTACCAGCCAGCAACTTAGTTCTTTCTTTATTCCTCAAAATGATGAAGAGTGCATTAGTTTTCTTAATTTCAAAATAGAGGTAATGAACTCTTGCCTTGTAGGGTTGGTAGTTTCATAAATAAAATTCTGCAGTATAAAGTGCAGTGTTTACCTTCCTGAGGTGTCATAAGGGGCCTTTACACCTTGTTAAACAGGTAACCTCTAAGGCCACACAGCAACCCAATGTAGTTAAAAACACACAGAAGCTCCTCAGTATGGTTCCAAAATCTATTCCATCCCTGGAGCCCCCCGTGTCCAGAACAATCTGTGTGAATGGAGATGTGTGCAGGCAGTGCCAGCAGGACAAGCTGCCCTGTGCCCAGGAGCAGGGCAGGGAGGTCCCATGCTGCTCCTGTCCCCTGCCAGGCCCTGGGGAGCTGTCACTCTGTGTACAATTCCATGCACACAGGCACTAATTCCTGCCCCTGGCCCCCGGAAGGGCAGACAGGAATGAAAGCAGCTCTGGCAGTGGCAGCTTTTTCCTGGTACCTTTCCCAGGGCACAGAGAAGGATGCACCTATGTTACACGAGCTCAATACATCTGTGCCTACAGGAAGTTCCTCTGGTGCCTGTGTGAGAGGACAGTAACTTATTCTGGGTGTAATGAATTGTCCTGGGGTGCTGCCAAGAGCCTGCAGGCTGTGGCTGCAATGCACAGATGCAAGGTGCAAACTGAAGCTGCAGGGACTGCTTTTATCCAGCCCTTGGCACTGCCATCCTAACCTTCCTCCAACTGCTACTAGCTACAGTTCTGTTCCAATATGAACTAACAGCCCTTGAATAGTTTCTAACTCTTCTCAAACTGGAATTCTCATTTTCTGACTAACTTTAACAAGTGGAAAACTTTAGCTATTAAGTTTAACCATTAAGCGTGGAGAGAAATTGCTTCCCTCCAGCTACTGTATCTACAATTGCTTTACAAGACCTGCAAAATTAGTATTTAATATTAAAAACCCTAGAGGCGCTTAAAGGAAATGTTATCGGGGGAGACATGACTGTTGAAACAAACAATGGGATGTGTGCACCAGGCAGATCCAGCACCTGCTGTGCCCCAGCTCCCTGAGTGCCACAATTAACAGAAAGCAGAGGTCACGCACTATTTGGTATATTAAAATCCACACAAACCATCTCACACATCAGCAGCTTATCTGCCCCTTCCCACCCAGGGCAGCTGTTGGGGAGAAGCCCAGCTGTGGCCCCAAAGCTTGGGGCAAGGCAGATGATGCCTTTTTCCCCCAGCACATCTTCTCCTCACACTCCCTGCTCTCTGCAGGCACATCTCCAAACTCTCTATTACCTCACTGCATGCAAGAGGCTCTAAAACACAGCTCCCTTCTTTCTGGAATTCTCTTTATGGACTTGTGACTTTATGACTAGGTCAGCCCAAGTTTGTTATAAATTGCCCTCATCAACCTCTCCAGTAACACAAACCATACCATTTGGTGTATATCTTTTTTAATGAGCACAGAGCATGCACAGCAGATCTTTCCAGCTGTGAATTCCTTCACTGCACATCCCCACCACGGGTAGCCCCGCTCCCTGCCCAGCTAATCCCAGCACCCATTAGGCACATGCTGTTTATCCACTCCTCGAGGCCCCCACAATTACAGTTTGCTGTGCTGGGGGAAAGGATGTGTCAAGCAACAAGCAAACCACTGCAGCAGCACCATTAATCACAGCTTAAATCACTGGTGTCCCAGACACTTATTAATTTTATCTGAGCCTGGAGTTAGAAGTTTCACACTTTAAAAAAGTTTAAATAGCAGAATTAGCAACACTGAGTTGACAATTTCAGGAAACACTGGAGCATGTGAGGTAACACATTAAACCCCAGAAAACGAAATACTGGCATTGTCTGATATTTAAGCTCTCAGAGCCCAAGGCAGACCCTGTAAATGGAGGCCAGGTGGAATTTAGATCAGTAAATTCAAACTGTTTTTCCTAGAACTTGAGCATGGGCTGATCCACCAACATCTTCAGTGACTTGATTTATCTTTATGTTTAAACATCTCAGCCGCATGCCTAAAATATTTATAGAGCTACACTCACTACTTTATTTTATGTGTTCATATTGAGAAAGGGTGTCAAGCCAGTGTATTTGATTAGTTTGCTGTGACAGCTGAAGAGGTAATATCTCAATTCTGCAGTTAACAAATTATAAAACCTGGCTTCTGGAACTTGTATCTCATGAATAAAGTAGATGTTGAATTCAGATTTACTAAACTGATAAACACAGCTTAACACAAAAAAATCTCAAGATTCAAATGTCTAAATGCTTTCAGATTAAGAACCTCACAAACAGTATTAAAAAAACTCTCAGCTTTGTATAAACAAGGGCTAAGTCCTAACTGATGCACTTTTGCTAGTGAACAACTTCCAGTTCAACACCATCCTACAGCATAATGTCCAAAACCCAATGGATTCTAAAGTAAGCATTCAATTGGAATGTGTTTCTACTTGTAAACCCAGATGAGGCTGCTTTAATGAGGAAGATGTCCACAAAAATAATCCATAAAACTGGTAAAACTCTTCATACATAGTTGAATGAATCTACTCACATCTTCTGCTCCTGAGCATTCCACAGTCACTTCCAGCTAGTGTAAGAACTGGGACCTCAGGCTACATAAAAGATTTCTTCTGAGCAGGGTTGCAAGTTTGTGGTAATTTTAAGTCTTTTGAAAAAATTATTTTTTTTTCCCCCCAGATTTCATTTCTTCTATTTCCCACTGAAATTACGACACACCATCCTTTATTAAAAAAACACCAGGACCCAGCTGTGCAAGGATTGTATTTTATGAAAAAAGGTACAAGAGTTCATAAGAAAAAAGAACACATTGCTGTAGAGGTGGCAATTTAGGGCTTGCAAACCTTCACTCATAGAAATGCAAACTGTTTACTCACTTTGGATGCCTGATGTCTGGAAGGGAACGATTCAGGGAAATTTTATCACTCACAAAGATATTAAAACCATTTTCCCTGTAGGCCTGGTCCACCCGCTCTGCGTCAGTCATTGGGTAGGGTTTTCCCTGTTCTCCATTTCCTGTGGATAGTCAGAAAGTAAATACTGATCATTGCTGCTAATTAAGGCTTAACAGGCCAGAAACTAATCCATATAGAAAAAAAAGAAAAAAAGAGCAACTTATAGTCCTTTGAACATAACATTATTAGTTTTTGTGCTCTGTGTCACATTTAGCACCGGGTCAACCGTGTCAATTTAACAATTTAATCTGATAAGCAGCTCTGCTACAAACCACTCAGCTGTGCAAATCGAAGGTAAAAGTCTTCCTTCTAAGAGCAGAAGCAGAAGAAGGAATTTTGGAAATGCTGTGGAGGATCTACAGAATGCCTTTTCTTTCACAGTGGGAAGAATCCATGCGGTTTGAATATCTCAGCACTGTTGGAACTCTCAGCACAGATGGATTTGTGCTCTTGCACTGAGGGGCAGAGCCCTTGCAAACACATCAGTGTAAAGCTGTGACATTCAAAATGGGCTTTATTTATAATGCAAGACAAACCCCAAAATTACAGAATGGGCTTGCATGAATGTTATAGTATAGTAAAATGTTTTTCTTATTCTTCCTTTCTGGATCTCCCATTTTTGGGAGAGGTCCATGCACACTTTGTTTGGCGGGGGTAAGTTTTTTAAAAATCAATTTTCCATCTATCATAAAAACATCAAGATTTAAGTGATGCATTTGCACCTCAAAATAGTTACTGCTCAGAAAAAAGGAATTTAATTGGGAATAACAATTATAAGATTAACAGATGAATTGGCTTTAATGCTGCATCATGTCAAGAACATCACCTCGACCCTAAAGTTGAACATTTCGTTCTACACTCAGCCTACCAAATAAAATCAAAGTTACAATCTGTATTAAAACATTTTATAGCAATCTTACCTACACGCTCAGAGTCCCTCCTTATGGCTTCTTTGTTGTGCCAGTCTTTTTTCTTTTGTCCATCAGCAAAATAAGGGTCTTTCTTTTGCCTCACGTAGGATGCCTTTTAAACAAAAAATTGGATATATAATAAATACACAACAAATGAAACCTTTCCTCAGCAGCCTCCCCTTCCTGTAAGAGGAAATTAAACCTCTCCCTTAAGGCAGGATCATCACAAGCAAATGGCTTTTAGCCTGAAAGGGGTGAGGGAGGAAGTGAGTTCTGCTTGTCTCAGAACTTTATCTGAGTCTGTTAAGTGATATTTTTCCAGGGCACCATCATGTATGCAGAACACTATTTCTTAATCAGAGAATCTATTAAAAACTCCCATTTTCATTTTGAAAACATCCAATACATCTTACAGCCTTTTTGTTAATTAAATAGGATGTAATGGGAGACCTATTGCAGGATCATTATTAATGAGACACTACCACACCTGAATAAAATCAAAGTAAGATTTAAAGGGTCGTTTATTAAGACTCTTGCTGCTGAATGCATTTAGAGATTCTATTTCATTATGTTGTTCCTGATATTCAAAAGCCACAGGTGCTTTGAAAACAAGTCAGCAAATGAAGATCCCCAGGAATCCAATGTCTCCAGCTCACCTCTGAGTGCACAGGATGGAGAATCACTTTTGCTGAAGGAAAGAGGAGTCATGCAAAAGCCTTATTGATTCACATCATGCAGGAGAGGGCAAATGCAGCCCCAGAGCAGCTGAGCTGGTGAAAAACCACACACTCCTGTCATGGAAAGGCTCACCTCAACTCACCAAACTAATTTTACCAAAAGAACCTGCCTTGTGGTTTTCCAGCTGTCTCATTAAACACCACTGTTGTGTGAATTCCTACATTGTCATAATGCCACCCCTTCTAATCATTCCCACTAAATAAACCACACTAGAGCACACTACCACCCTGTGAAATTTTTGCCTCTAATTTTGCAAGAACAATTCTTTGCCAGGCCAGCTCACTGACCAGTCTCCTTTCCAGGATACTCCTCTGCCAGGAAAAGTCCTGGAAAGCTCTCACAGACCGCAGCACCTCCTTGCCAGGAGAGTTTTGCCAACCTTCTGAGCACTAGCCTTCTGCACAAGTATCATAATGGGCACAGGAACAACTGGCAAGTCTGAGATCTCTGTATTTTAGGTCTCTTTTGTCTCTTGTTTACAGTGTTCTGGACTGAATGTACACACCAGGAGAATTGCTGACAATGCCACTATCCCTCCTGCCATTTGCTGGCATTAAACATGTGAAAATCCCTTAAAAGCAGCTGCTCTGGAAACCCTACCCCACTGCAGAGAGCATGGCCAGAGTGTCCAGGGACTAGATCCAGGAGGAAGAATACACACACATACATCTCTGAACCTCACAAAAGCACTGCACTTGTAGGAGCCCATCACCCCAAGCCAAACTCTACAAAGTGAGCAGGGAATTCAAGCAACCTGGAGAAAAAAAGGAAAACTGAGATCCACCAGCAAACATACATGCACTCTGTCTAACACAGAATACTTAAATCCCATCTCTTTCTGGGAATTGGGCAACTTAAACTAGAATTGCAGAGGCACCTCCCTTCACCTCTGAACTCTGAAAAACTCTTGGAAAACATCTGTCCACAGCTGCAGGTGCCCATGGGGACTGCTCTTGTGCTGGGTTTGGCTGGGGTGGAGTTAATTTTCTTCACAGGAGCTGGTATGGCGCTGTGACTTGGCTTTGTGCTGCAAAGTGTTGATAAAACAGGGATGTTTTTGTTGCTGCTGGACAGGGCTCACCCAAAGAGCCCTCAAAGGAAGGTGGCAGGGCACGGGAAGTTGGGAGGGGACACAGGTGACCCAGGGACATCCCAGAACATGTGGTGTCATGCTCAGTACATATGGGGGAAGGAGGAGGGAGTAGGGTTTTTTTGTAGTGGTGATTTATCTAGATTTATCTATCTTCCCTGCTTTCCTGGGGGAGGCTGAACACCTGCCTGCTCATGGTAGGCAGGGAATGGATTCCCTGGCTTGTTTTGCTTTGTGGGGTTTTAGCTTTACTTTTTAAACTCTCGATCTCAACCCATGAGTTTTCTCACTTGTGCTCTGCCAGTTCTCACCCCCACCGTGGGTGTCTGCGTGGGGCTGAGCTGCCAGCTGGGAAACAGCCACAATCATTCCTGCTGAAATCCACACACGGGATGGATCTGCAGCTCCAGGGACAGGAGAGACATTTCAAATGCACCCCAAAGGATTCAGCAGCATCTCCAGAAGCCTCTGAGGGGAAGCCACAGCACTGGGCTGCTTCAGGAGGGGCATCTCTCACCATTACACAGCAGCATCCTAAAAGCCATTAGAGAGCACCTGCAGCCATCCCTGCTCAGTGTGTGCACCCCCAGGCTCTGCGCTGGAGTCATCCTTGTGTTTGTGTGCTGGGTGTAGGATAATGTGTGCAGGGAAGTAAATTTTCTGCACAGCTTCAAGCCATTCTTCAGGAGGGTCATCAGTGTGCATGTAAACATCCTCCGAGCAAGCAACAACCTAATGCAAGCAATTTAAACTCTGAGATAGAGGGAAAGCAGGCAGCAGCACATCATCCTCCAGGGCTGTTAAAATAAAGGAAAACAAAACAAGAAAAACAAAAAAACCACAGAGACTGCCACTGCATTACACACAGCACCCATCAGGGAGATGGACAATAGAAAGCGAAGCACATGGATGTATTTCTCTCAGTCCCAGATAAATTTACACACAAAAGCATCTGTGAGTGGGGTTAAGTTAACCCTGTCAGGGCAACACATGTCAGTTATTTGTAAACTTTACATTGAGCAAGAAGGAAAACCATGAAGCACACACATCTGTTATTCAGACCTCTCTGAACTGCAGAGTGGGACTTCAGAGGTACACAGAGCAAGAGTTATCTATTCTGAAGTCCTGGGAACAGCTCTGTACAGCTCTCAGTCCTGGAGACTTACAAGGATCAACACCTCTTCACATTGCCATTGGCAAAATGAAATGAGCACTGTGAGTGATTACCAGCCCCTCTGCCTGCAGTGCTCATGGTGTTTCTGCCCTGTACAAATAAACACCAAAAGAGATTCACACAGGACAAGCACAACATGAACCTCTGCTGGATCATCATAAACCTCCAAGCTGCCTTTAGAATCCAGGTCATGGAACTGCATTCTGGAGCTTTGGTCTTGTGCAGAGAAATCTTAGCTCATCCAACACTGGACTCCTCCACTGCATTTAATTCAGCTTGGGTAAATGTTAAGAGGTTCAAATATTTCTTACTGTATCCCTTGCAAGCAAACATACAATGCTTACACTGGTTTTGCAGGTCGCTGTTAAAACACCGTAACTGAAAAGTCTGATGTGAGTCACTGACAAGTTCTGTCAACAGTGTGTAAACATTAATTTTGAAGTGACTTTCAGTGTTAGAAAAGGCATATCAGTGTCTTTGCCTCGGTGACCTTGCCAGCCCTCACCATCCACACAGCCCTGGAGGGAAGGTGCAGCAGCAGCCCGATCAGCATCGTATTTCTGGTTAAGAACCACCAACCTAATTTCAGCAGACCACCAAAAAAAAGCCAGTGTGAACCATGAAACATTTGCTTTCCCCTCCTGGAGCGCAGTTCTTATCACATGCCATCACTATCAGCATAGCTGTGTGTAAGGTTGCAGGCACGATGCCACTGTCTGTCCTCAAAGTCCCTCTCACTGGGAAAACAGGCAGGTTGTTGACATTGATGTGATTTTGGAAGCTCTTTTCCTTCTTTCATGTTTCCCCCTCCAACCCCCTCTTTGCAAAAGATGTCTGAGTTCTAGAAATCCAGACACAGCATACAGGGACCAGAATGTTGCTTTTTTTAGGGATGCTGCATGGGATTTGACTCAATTATGCAAATTACATAACTTGATGATACTCCTTCAACAAATGCTCTAGACTGTGATATCAGAGCAATCTGCAAAACACAGCAAGTTTCCTAGGACTGACTTTTGCTTTAACTCTTAAACAAGCATCTCATTTATGGGGAGCTGTATTTCATCTCCATTTCCAGTCTCATCCTAATTTCTCATTAATTCTGACTGCACAGCAGATGACAGAACTCCAAACCCTCCACCATATCCCCTCTTAGGTGCATTTTATCTGTGGAATGCAGTGACCATTGTTTGAACATTGGAGCTGCCAATTCTGCATGGTTGGGGTAAATTCACATTATGGACACAGATTTCTATCACTATAAAAGAGGTCAGCAATTTTCACTTCAGCTCTGCATTAGCTTCCCATTTTGGAAAAACATTGCTTTTTTAAAAATGGTCAATTGTAAACAACATGTAAAAAGCACATTTTAAAGCATGAAGGCTTCATTATGATCATCTAGTCAGGCTACGTAAGTGCACCAGCCATTGAATTCCCATCCATTAACTCCAACAAGCCCTTAAGTTCTATTTCAGCTCCAGCACATTTTCTTTTCCTTAAGAAATGGAAGTTGTTTATCACTAAGGAGTGATTACTTCTCCAGCAATATCTTAAACTGTTCTCCTGCCTGTTTCCAGCCTTCATTTTTTAAAAACTGAAAATGAACTAAAGTAGAAAGGCATATTAAGCAATACATTGAAAATGGATTTAGACAGATTGCTGTAAATAAGCCCCTTCTGTTGTCTACCGCACTGTTACTTAACACGCCACCAAAGCGATTGATCAGCGATCAAACGCCAAATGCACAAAAATGGAATTTTCATTTTTTGTTTAATCACTATTTAGTGTGCCTGCCTGCAGCCAAAAAAAAAAAAAAAGTGGGGATGGATACATAAGCCAAGAGTTTTCTACACATGAGGAAAAAAAGATTTGCTGAAGCATATATGCTAACCATAATGCTGTACAGATCTCAAACCCTCTTCAAGCATTTGTTGCTGATTTATTATTTTCTTTCAATTCAGACCCATGATTTTTGGCGACAGTGTCACACAGGGCATCTGCTTCACTCCAGACCTCTTCATTTATCCCAGCACCTCAGCAAGTCTATCTTGCACTTATATCCACAACAAGATGCCAAAACAATTCAAGAACAACTACGGGGAAAGGGAAAGCAGCAAATAAGAACCATTCCTCTATTTATTAAAGGAATTTGCAGCCTGAGGTGAACTCAGTGGAACACTCCAGAGCACACACTTGGGAACAACCCAGTTGTCACATTCTGTGACATGGCAAAGCAGAAAAAGAAAACATCTACAGGCAGATTTTTTCAAGTCTTCCAAAACCTTCAGTACCTGAGGTGTTTCAAGAAGCAAAAGTGAGGGAAGCCAGGTCTAGCAGAAAACAGGAAGAATCCTCTTTATCACTGCAGCAAACTCAGGTTTTACTGATCATGGGGCCATACATGCTAAATGTAAGTAACCCTTTCATAAATAAACAGCCAGGAAGTGTTATTGTATATATACCATGAAGAAATAAAATTATTTTTTTGGTTTGTCAGAGCTCTATTAACAAGTATTGAACAACAAACTGGTGCAGCATTCATGCAGCACAAACAGACTCCATCCTTCTTACTGGCAGGAAAACAGCTGAGACTTTCAGATGAGCTAATGAAAAATAAAAATATCACTAACATCAGCTGGAAGCTGCTCCTGGGTCAGGAAGCTGAGCATAACCTCAGTCAATCAAAGCTCCTCATTTACTGGAAGAGGAGGCTGCACACTACTGGAAAAAAAGGGCTGCTAAAAGCCTGTTGTGTGATCTACCCAAGTGTTTTCAAAAGGTTAATTTTTGAAGCTATTTTAGCCCATAAAAAATTTAAAAGGTACATTAACATAATCCATACCTTCAACATTTCAGGAACTATTAAAAGGCAACGCAGGACTAAATGGCACCACATCATGCAGAACTTTAAAGTGGTTTCAAAGACAAAAAAAGCCAAGTTCATCTTCACAGCTTGTTGGGACTCACACCCAAGCAACAGGCTTGAACCACACCTGGCCATCATTTTCTTTCCCACCTGTACCACTGGTAATACTCAAATTCAGATTTCTGCTTTGCTCCCACCTGTAACACCAGTAATACTGAAATTCAGATTTCTGCTTTGTTTTGGAGGAGGCCAGGCTTTGAAATATGGAAATATCCTGTCTGATTACTTCAGCAGTAGAGCACAGATAATTGTGGGCACTCCTGGGTCTCCTGGGTCAGTTCTTGTTGGATCCCAAAAACCTGGGGATTTTGAGCTTTCTGTACTTTCAGACACTGATCCACAGGAGAACACTGCTTCTGACTTGAAAAGATTTCCAAATTTGAGTGATGGAGGGTGTGTAATTGGAATAGAATTGTGTGAAGGGTTTTGAATTTAAAAGTTTTAGAATATAGTAATAGATATGGGAAAGATATAGGATTTTGGGTGATTTTTTTCTGTCTTCTTCCTTCCTCATGGTTTCAGGCAGTTTCTGGTTGGATAGCTAGTGCTGCACTGCAGGTCACAAGAATTTATTTATTGGGTCAAAAGTATAAATAATATAGGTGTTAATTCTCTATAGGACTGTTTAGCTTTAAAAGACCTTAGAACTAGCCAGATTTAGACCTCCATTTCGCTGGCTTTTAGCTGGTAGCTGAAGTGTTGCAGAACTCTCTGTACTTTCGATAAGATTTAATAAACAACCAAGCCTGAACACAAGAAAATTCATCTTCTTTGTGTTTTTAATCCAAACTCTGAGTGAAGACAGAAGAAAATGAAAACAAGCCACTAATTAAGTGGTGCAGTTACCACCTTTACAAGTCCTTATCCCGTGTCAGAGAATGAAACCACAGCTGCAGCAGAACCAGCTGAAGAGATCAGTGCAGACAGGCACAAAGCAGAGCCTTTTCAGGACATCTGGGAGCTGCAGAGCTATTAATGAATATATTCCTTGCAGAACACCAGATCCTGGATGGGACAGCCTGCTGCTTGTAGCTGTCTTTTAGTGCAGTAAGTTTTTGTACCCAGTGCTAGAACAGTACTTGTTTGAACTCTAACTCTGCCCCCCACTTTAAATTCCTTCAGTTAACAAATTTTATTCAACATCAGTGGCTGAAAACCTCTTAGCACAAAAAAAAAAAAAAAATTCATCTCGCAAAAAGTCCTGGATCATCGGTGGATTAAAGTCTGCAGACATCAGCTGAGCACTGTGATATGACATCCAGCTTAGTCACCTATCTCTGCCAAACACCCCACAATTTGTTCTTTGCTTACCTTTAGATATAATATTATAGATTTGTGATGTCTGCTCTTCTGAAATTACTGTTTGACTAATTCAGCCCAGGCCTGCAGAGGCACAGCACCTTCCAAGGTCAGCAATCCCTGAATTTAAGCACATCTTGTGATAGCACAGCAGTTTCACTCTTAGACTTTGCTTTCAGCTCTTAAAACCCCTGCTGGCCTAGTTTTAGAATTCATTTGCCCACAATAGCTTTCTCATCTTTTCTGTTCACTAAAGCATTTAGAGCCCTTTCCATCTACAGAACTGCTCCACCTCCCACACTGAGCCTGTCTCAGGAATCTGCTGAACACTGTGGAATAAGCTCCTGCAGGCGTTTAGCTGGGGTAAACCACCTTGTTTTCCCTCAAGCAATAAGAACATTTCTTTGACCTTGCTCTAAGATACAGCAACACCCTATAAAATTCCCAAAAAATATATGCCTTGTGCTAGCCTCAGGCTGAGAAGGAGACAACCCGCTCCTCACCTTGCCTGAGGTACAAGGGCCAGGAGGGGCTTGGACAACAAACACACAAAATGAAGATGTAGACAAAAGGAACCTCTGAACTGCCATTTCAAATAAGATTAGACTTCCCACCCCTCCCACCTACCCCTTCTCCTTTACAGCTTGCTGCAAACATAAAACTGGATGAGCTCTCCCAAGGAACCAGGGTACATTCAGTGTTTTAGCACGTGTCCGAGAGCTGCTTTTGGACTGCAACTCCTGGCAGAGGCTACGGGCAAGAAATCCAGAGAGATGCACTTTGTTTTCCACAGCATCTAATGCTAGCTGAAGCTGTCTTAAATCCAGCCTGATGTTCACAGCAGGAGGGAGCAAGCTGGTTTGGAGATCAGTTTGGGAGGTGACCATTGGAAGAAGAAGCTGGAACACATCTGCAGATACCCACACTCAGTTTAACTCAACTGAACAGCCCACAAGGTGCAATTTCCTGTTTCTGAAACCTGAGTTTCCAGTAAGACTTACAGATTATGTTCAATATGCAAAAATAGTTCAATAATCTGAGTTAAGATTTAATAAAAATGCAGGACACAAAACCTATTAATTCCATCATCTTGGTGAGTTCCCTGTGCTCAACCTATAAACTCCAGATCAGATTATAGGAATGTTAAGCCAATCAAAGACTGCTCAGATGCTGAACACAACTTCCAAATATTTTATACACAAGCACAGAAGCAAACCCTGTATAATATTAGCAGAAATCCCATTAAAAATACATCACAATGAGCATTCTGAATATCCTCAACACAGAAATACTACACAGAGATGAAATTCCCAGCACTCAACCAATACAAGATGACAGCTCAGGTGGTGCTGCATGTAGGTGGACCTGGCAAATGCGTGACTGCAAATTTAACTTGGTTTAGTTTACAGGAAAAAATGTACAGCATTTGTACCTATTTGAATGATAAAAAATGGCAATTTGTGCCTTTCATTCAGTGGAATCCACCTGACTGGATACTAGATCCCTGGAAAACCCTGGTATAAGTCCTGGTATAAACTGGCATAATTGGTATGAAAAAGGAAATCAAATGATAAATAAAAGATAAGGCTGCTAATGCTCCAATAATCTTTGAAGCAAGGACAAAATCTACCTGCTAGACATGCAAAAGAAGAATTCTAAGTACTTTCCACAGAGACAGACATTTCAAGAGAAAAACACTTAATTTTGGGGCTTACCAATGTGCAAAGTGTACTCCCAGGACACCCTGCACTTTGTGATAAAGGCACAAGTGAGGCTGCACTAGAACGTGTTTTCTGAGGTAAGATGAGCGAGGCAGTTTGAAAGCTTGCCAGCAGTTATAGTTCATAATAGTAAACAGAAATGCTCAGGATTTTGCCCAAAAAAGCAGGCAGAACACCATAAGGCATCCATAAGCCTGACAGAGCTGCTGCAGTCTGCAACAGCTGACAGTGTAGATCAGATATTTACCTTTCCTCATGGAAATTGGGCTGCTGCCAAACTTACACAAACAAAATTCAAGGGCACGTTATGGAAGGTTTGATGCCTGGTGAGGGGCAAAGATTTGTCAGCAAGCACAGCACACCGGCTTCAGAAAGGTTAATACTGCTCTTCTGAAATCTCCAAAAAGGTAAAAAAAGATCCAACATTCAGTGCTGTGGAAAAACATACTCAATCCATAAAAAACCTACGTGACAGATATGACTCAAAAGCTGGAATAAGAACTGTAGCTGCCACTTTGTGTGCCAGGTACTGAGAATGTGTTTTATGTCAGCACAGTGCTTCCCACAGCAAGTTGCATATCATGCTTAAAAAACTGTTTCTTCCCTGAATTTTGAAAGCTACTAGAAAAAAAAAATAAAATCTGTATTTTAGTTTTTTTTTCTTGAGCTTTCACCCATCACTAGGAGTTACACATAAAATTACTGAAGTATCTCTAGCCAGATATTTGAGAGGAGCACATCTGTGGAAAAGCCAGACCCAGAAGCAGAGGATGTCAGAACATTTATGAACAGCATCCACCAACACAGGGAGTGATCCCCAGACATGCTCTGCCAGCTCACCTTGCTCAGCACACCCAGATCAGATGATTGCAGCTTAACCCTAAACTGTCCCTGGAAATGCAGACAGGTAAACAAACACTCAGCCAAAAGGATTTACAGAGAATTTAAACCATCAAGAGGCCTATAGATATTTTCAGATTGCACTCTTCCCCCATTTATCTCCTGCCACCAGGAACAATTAGTCTGCCTATATAATACTCACACACGTCTTGAACCAAATAGTTCTTGCTAACTCCAACAAAGCAAAAAGAATCACAAGCATTTTTCTGTTTTATTTTCCACAATCCAGGCAGTAACTTCAATGCTGACAATGCTTACTTGCCTTGCAAATACTGGGAAATCAACAACCACTCTGACAGCTTTAGTTTAGGGAAAAAAATAAAATAAATCATTCTTTTCAATAAAGTTTTACTATTACTTCAGGTGGCGCTCCAAAACAGGTTTGCTGCCTGATTCCCACCAACAGCATCAGTCTCAGCACAGGTTTTTCTTAGCAGCAAAACCACAATTTTCTAGCTCTCATCAACAGAATGCCCCTATTTCCCTTTTAGCTGTTTAAAGATTTTCAAGTGAATTCCTTACCAACTTCCTGGCAAAATTGATGCTTCTTAACAGTATTATATTAAACTGAAAACATCAGCACTGAAAAACAACATTTAACATGGCTCTTCTTTCCAAAGAGTTAAACTGTTGCTCACACAACTAGTATGTTGCACTCAGCAAATGCACAAAAAACCCCAATTCTCAAAAATCAGAGTTACTGCACAAAAATCCCAAATTCAGTTCTCGATCTCTTCTAGAAGAGCAGGTCACCACTGATGGGTGATCAAAGTGACTTAGGGAACACACATCACACAATTATGGATTAAAAACCCACCAGGAACCACTTAGGGAAGGTTATCCTATGGATAAAAATAACTTGCATTTACAGTAATGTTTAGAGGCTTCTGAGCAGTGAAAAGCTGAGGTGCCAAGCACATGTACCCAGCAAGGGAGAGCGTCTGGCACCCTTTCCCCACTCCTCCCTGCACAGGGAAAGCACTGGCAGAGCTCCCTGCAGCACTCCTGTTCCTGGGCACAGTATGTGCCTCATCTCATCACACTTCCCAAGTTTAATACTCCTCTCCCAAGCAAGCTGCTCACCAGGCTTTACTGCACCCCTTTCAAACATGAAATTGTGAGTGTCACATCTTTATGCCACCCCAAGAGTGACCTGTCCACTCCTGCATCCTGGGGTGAGGTGATGCTGACCCAAGGCCAGGAAAGGATCAGCTTTGCTGAATCTGGAATCCAGACCCTGTGTGGGTACCACTGCTCCCTTCTAGAGATGCCCTCTAGTAGTGACCACTGAGCCTGGTTTGAGTGCAACAGGGGAAAATATAAGCTGGAAAAACAAATTAATTGAGTCTGGGAAGAAGCTGGTTGACAGTGTTAGGCTGCCTGTGGAAGGCAGATAATATTTCCAATAACTGAAAGATGCTGAACACACCTGGGAAATTGAGGAAGAGCAGGGCTAGGGATGCAGATGTATATGTCTGAAAGGTGACAAATCACTTTTGGATGTCATCTTAAAAGTGACAAACTGCTGCTAACTACAGCAGTGTCAGGATTAAAAAGGAAGAAACAAGCAGCTTCTTTTTGGAACACATAAAAACCAGGCAGACAGGGGAGAAAGGAGAGGTGTCACTCAGGGAGGCAAAACTGAGCATACTGAGTCCTGTTATTGTTAATATCTAAATTGGAATTCACTCAAATCTAATCAAAACTTACACATTGTGATGCAAACATTCAGATCATGTGTCAAAGCAATCTTTGCCAGAATCTTTCTAGACCCTGTAAAAATTATCTATCGATTTCAATAGTGGAATGGAAAACAGGCTTGTTAAATCTGCTGATGTCGCTAACTGGGGAATGGGATTAAAATTCAAAAGCAGTCCTGGCCACAGAAAAAAGCATCAAAAATTCAGGATACTATTCAAAGGGTAAAGAAGACATTAGCTGTACAAATGTGAGACTTCAATGATTTTTTATGCAGCTGTTCAGCAGCTGTTCTGTCATCATGACTGCATGGAACTCTGTCCTGCTGTTTGAAAAAAGCTAATTTCATCCTGAGATATTTACAAAAGCATCACACGCAGAAAAATGCAAAATAATGGATGCTGATGAGAGCAGAGATGACTGGGCAGAAAAGAAAGGGCATGCATTACAAATAGCCCTCACACTTTTCCACACTGCTGCAAAGAAGAAAAGACCAAGACATGAAATTAGAATACCACATACGAAATTATGGAAGAGGCTTTTCCTTGGCCAAGAGGCAGTTTAGACTTTGAGGGGTTTCATTTCACAAGGATCTCAAGGGAGGTCCTTCCCTGGAAAATACACTGAAAACACTGAATTCCTGAAATTTTCAGCATCCACTTCCTGGATAGGGTTATAGCAGCCAAACATCCTCAGAAGCTTCCTTTAGGCATCACATTAAAATATACCACAATATTTTCCATTTTCCTAGATCTATTCTAGCTCCTATAACACAGCAGAACTAAATTCCAAAGAAGCTGAATTATTTAGAGCATTTACTGTCCTTCAGGGTCATTACAAGAGCGTAGAAGTTAGCCCTATGATAAAATATAAATTCTCTTCTCTACGGCATAGTCTGACCTCGCTATAATGAAGCTCTGTGGGACTTAGAAAAATTGCTGTACAGCAGGACATTCTCTAAAATACAGTTTTTGTAGCTTCTCATGCCAGAATAAAGAAGTTCCCAATTTGACTCAAATGCATTATATCTGGTATTTTTATGAGTCTTGCTTCATACTGAAAGAATACAGCTTAAGCATTGACAAAAAGCAGAAAAAAAAAATCAATAAAGAAATAAAACGCATGATTATACATGAGATGCAGCAAAGAATGACAGCTACAAACTCCTCAGATTTGCTTAGGTGTTTGTTCTCAACCAAGTCTCATTAAACAGGAAAAAAGAATTAAGCTCCCACTGCTGGGACTGTTTCAGAGAGGGCAGGCTATTAGCAGGTCGTGTTAGAGAGCGCCTGACTAATTCATTGTGTGTTCATCTCTCTCGAGTCCTCTGAAAATTTATGGTGTAACACCTCATGGCAAAAACAGCACTGGCAAAACAGTGCTGGCTGCTCAGCTCACACAGGGAGCTCACTTCACCTCTTTGGAGGAATTGTGAAGGTGAATCTCTGCTCAGCCTTGTACAGAGTAGCATAAACTATTTTAAAGCCTCCTTTTAATGGGAACAGGGAGTGAGACAACTTGTATCCCAGATTTTGTGTGTTCCCTGGACTCAAGGACAGTTGTTCTAGGAGTATTCAGGCAATGCTCAGACATCCCTTTTAAGAGCCATGTTCACTGGTTTTCAGCACAGACAAGGGTAACTCTGCTGAAAGGGGTTATGGTTAATGCTGTTCTGCACAATGTGAATGAAGGAAGAAGGGCCACTGCCCTCTGGAGAATGATGTCCTACAGGAAAGCAATGGGAAGATCATGGGTGTAACACACAGCATTTTAAAGAGGTTTTCAGAGCAGCCTTTGTGACACTGGCAATTTTTTCCCTCCCCGAAGCAGCAGAGATGTTTTGAAAATGGAGCACTCCGAGCCTTAAGCATTTCCAACTGTGGTGTGCACAGAGAGGCTCCCTATGCTCTGACGTTTGTCTGCACTCACAGTCAGCATCAGCCAGACGTCCCAAATTCTGTGACGTGGTAAACTGCAATCAAACAGAACTGCTTTAACAAAAACTTCATCTCCTTCAAGCTCTGTGGTTTTGAAATGCTCTGTCAGACCTGCACATCTGTTGAGTGAGGAAGTGACCTTGGAGGAGAGTAAGGATGCTGAAGAAACTGCCGGGAACAAAGAGATGCAATTAGTGATGATGAACTGGTCTTATTACCATAGAAGACTGAAGTTCAAGTCTTGATCTGTGTCATAAGCGAAGAATCAATCTGGTTAATTTTGCCAATAGCCATTCTTCGGAAACCACTTTTCATTGCTGCCAAAGAAAGAGCTCTGACCTGAGGAGTGAGAGCATTAACCAGAGCATTTTGGGGCAGCCAACACTGCCGGAGAGCTGTTGCCCTTCAGACCCATCTCCTGACCACAGAAAGCTCTCACAGAGATCCCTTCTGCTTGTGACAGCCTGTTTCACACACACTTCGTGCAGAGAATCTTAAAAACCCTGCCAGTGCTGGAATACTATTAAATAATAATTCAAGACTGAGATAATGGGCATGGGGGTTCCTTCCTCTCTTCCTCTTTGCAAGTCAAAAAATAGTTTTCCATTCAAGAATGATTTTGAAGAAACTATACTGCGTATATAGATGTAGCAACACAGCCTCTCACAAGTTTTTATCAAAAGTGACAAGCTCATGGCATGAACATTACAACATCTTAAAACCTCTCAGCACAAAAGAACAGCTAAAAAGTCCTGAATGACTTTGCTCAGGAGATGGACACCGTGTGTGCTCCAGCTGACCTTACTAATGATCATTCAAGCTTCAAATCTGCTGCTAAAGTCTCCGTTGTAAGCAATTATTTGCCTCTGTGCAAAAATGTTCATTTCATGCCTTGTAAACACATCTCCTTGTGAAAGACCAGCCTGCCCATAAAGATTGCTTCTGACAGCCTGCTGACCATCTCCTGCAGCAAGTGCCTGGAGCATCTTTTGGAGGCAGAAACATCTGTTCTCCCCTCCCAGAGAACGTGTTTACAGGTGAGCCATGTACAATGTGCTGGCACTTAAGTAAGACAGAGTAACTTGACAGTGTAAAATTAAAGACAGCAGCAACTGCTTTCAAGCAGCTGTAATAATTTGTCATAGCGTTTAATCAACTAACCTCTTGTGGAAAACATCCCCTCTGCAGTGCTGCTCTCAGGGTAAGGATTCATGGATGACACAGGCTGTGGTAAGAAAGATGGCTTTTTAAGTAAAGGTGGAACTGCAACAGGAAGGGTGGTTGTCAAGCTTCAGGGAGAAAAAGCAGCACACTGGTTATACACCAGTAACAAGCAGGCAGATTATTTAGCCCAAACCACAGGCAGTTAATCCTGTGAGCAGTCTCTCCCCATGAGATCATGAAACATGATGCTATATGGCAAGTGTTTTTTGCCCAAGAACATTAGACTGAATCCCAAATCCATTACACACAGTGCCAGTTTTGGGTGTCAGCACATGCAAGACCACTGGGAGGCAAACTGCATATTTTAAGGTAATATGAGAAGAAAAAAAAAGGAAAAGCAACTGCCTTCCCAAAACACAAGCTAAATGTTAGATGTGGAAGTTACCACCTTTTGCTAGAAAGGCAAGAGAATCATAAATATGCCAGACACTTAATGCATGGAAACAAGGCAACTTTGAATAATTTTATGCTATTAAGAGATGCACACTGAAGGTGGACCCAGATCACTTCATAATTCATAACTACCACATACTGAAAGTCATTCTTGGTATTTCACAGCAAGCCACCAACCAGAGTGGTCTTTCAGATAATCTAAATTCACTTCACCATGCAGACAGAGCAAGGAAACCCTTTCACCCCTCCTCAGTATCTACCTCAGAGAGAAGTGCCACTTCTCTCTCAGTGTTTCTTCACAGATGACTTCAATCCGACCTATTTTCCCATGCCTCGTGTTACCAAACACTCCAGAGGCCACACATAAAGTGAACTAGTCTTTTTTATTTCTAAGAACAGCTTTTGAAGCTTGAAGTAAGCAAAGAGACTTCGAGATTTAAGTGCCTACATGATGTTCCCAAATTAGGAAATATTTATGTATTTCCATCAATTTACCACTGCTCAAAGAGCCAAGACAAGTTCACCATCCCAAAACGCCTAAGCCAGAGCAGTTGGCTATTATGAATTATAAAAGCAAAAAGCTCAGATAAATGTCTATGTTTCAGTAATCCCATTTAGGACAGCTGCTCAGAAGAGTCTATGTAGGAGTGGATTTTCACAAATTACATTAACAGGAGGGAGGACCATAACACTTACTGTAATGACAAGATGTCAATCTTGCCAAAAAAGTAAAAAGTAAGATTCTTAGTACATGCAATTTAGTGGACTTAGTTTCCAATTTGCATAACAAAACAAAAATCAAGGCTGCTCTGTACTTTCAAGTAAAACTAATCTTAGATTGATAAATCCTGACACTTTTGTCCACGGTCTGAAGTAAATCCCTGCAAATTCTTTGAAGAGATGAGACCAACAGTTTTGTTGCCCAACACAGCTGAGCAAAAACACTTTGCTGAATTACACTGCTGTTCCACACTCACCATCTTCGGAAGCATAGCTCAGTTTAAAGGCTTTTTTCTTGTCTCAAATCCAGCTTCTCTCATCGATCTGGTTGCAGTAAGTCCCCATCCAGGGCCATACCAGCGCAGTGGAGGGGAAAGTAAACTGGAAAATGGGGGCAAGATCATCAAATTGCCTCTATTACTGAGACAACCTCTGCCAAAGTCCTCCTTAACAGGCTCTGGTTACTGGATCCTTATTTTTCAGGCAGCAGAGCACACTCCAGCAATTAATTTACTATTCTTCCTGCTATCTCTACCACTCCAAAAGCCAAATTCAGAATTTCATACTTCCTCATACAGGAACATGTACCAATCTCCACCTCTCCCTAACTTTCAGGTTTATTAAACCAAAGAGGCTAAAAAACTTCTAAAGCAGAAGGTTGCTTCTGTCAAAAGAGATAGGAAACCTCAGTGCCAGCCTTAAAGGAATCAATTAATAATGATTAGTAAGTGAGAAATTCCACACATTTTTGTCTGCTTAGTACACCTATTTTAACATCTCCAGTTGTATCTAATTAGTTGCTGCAATTTAAGCTACCTTTCCTATCTAAAGCTTTCAGCAGGCACTTGCTTCAGTTTCTAGAATTGCATCAAGCCTGTGCTAACATTTTAATCTCAGTGACAGCCAAAGAAGAGCCCGACTAAACAGCAACTCTACACCAACACTGTTCTATTTAATCTTCTTTGCAAGCTTCAGGAAGACCATTGCATTAAAAAAAAACAAACCCAAAAAACCCCAAACCAACCCAGTGCTCATGTAGATATAAAAAACTTCATCACTTAATCCTCTGTCCTCTGTACGAACTCTCCTGACCGTCTGGAACACTTTCTGCAGCAGCTCTCACTGCAGTAAGCTCAACGTTTCCTCCAAGAGGGGGAAAGTCTGAAGAAACTACAGTACATGATGAGTGACATGGGAAAATCAAACACTTTAACCTCCAAAATTCCTTTAAATGTGTTTTTAAAAAGCAGCAGTTGTTTCAAACAAGCCAAGATATTTCACTTAGACCACGGAGATGAGAAACCACCCCAAATTCCTTTAAGTTAAATGGAAGCCAACTTTCTGCTAGATTCCATCAAAGATGGGATCATTTTCTTTTCCTTAAGAAGATGCGAGCCAAAGTTCATAGCTTCTATGGATTTCAGAGTATTCAGATCAATCTTTTGAGAGCTGCATAAAAACTCTGAGTGCTTTTGACTGATGTTTCAGAAAATAAACTGTGGCCTGTCTTTTAACCAGAAATGTGAGGGATTCAGGCTCCATACACGGTAGAGAAAAAGGACCTCTGAGCATAAGTATGTTCAGACAGCTGCAGCTGAGGGGCACATATTATCTTTGAGATTTTTTTCTGATAAAGTTATGGCAAGAAAGCAGAACAAGCTAAAGAGATAATGGAAATATCCTGGGTAACTGGAAGAAGAAACTTCTTTGTGGCTCAGGTCAACAACCACTAATTAAAGACAGATGTTGTGAACGTCAACCTTCAATGCATAAACTTTCTTAATAATAATTTGTAAGCCAAGAAAAAATGTCCAACTCAACACATGCAACCAGCAGCTCTGGACTCTGTAATCAGTAGAAGTTTTCCTCCTGCCAAGGATTTTATACATACATTCTGTGGTTTTCCAGAGCTACCACACAACTGGCAATAGCAAGCCAAACCTCTGTCTGAATGTTTCATTTGTTATAACATGTCGATACAAAGACCCATTTTATGCTCCTGTACAAACAGAATCAGACATGAAAACTTTTCCTCTTTGCCAGGCACCAGAGAGAGCCTTTGTTCAGCTGCACAAGAATTCAGTGTAACCAGTTCATACTTAAAAATCAGCGTGCAGCAGTGAATGTTCGCCATCCTGGAGCATGGAGAGATTTGCTGGGGGGATTATATCTAAGCAGTTTTAAACACTAATGTGAAATAGCAAAATCCAAATCATTAGACCTGCATTTGCTGGGCTCGGCTCCCACCCAGGGCACTGTGCCATGTCCCTCCCAGAAAAGCATGCAGGTCCCTGCTCCAGCACTTACCATTGATGCTTCCAGCCCTAATCTGCTCTTGGAAT
Organism: Sialia sialis; assembly: GCA_009812075.1. Taxonomy (NCBI): domain Eukaryota; kingdom Metazoa; phylum Chordata; class Aves; order Passeriformes; family Turdidae; genus Sialia; species Sialia sialis. The sequence continues at coordinate 4,103,255 of VRYO01001726.1, read as the reverse complement.
TGCTCCCCAGTGCCAGGCAGACTCCAGGGATTCCAGTGAGCACAAGCTGGCTTATATTTAAACCAGACCAAAGCTGGAGCAAGGCTCTTTAGGGGTAACACAGACGGGCAAGGAGATTCCCTTTGGTTTTACAAACTAGATGTATCATTATCCTTCTGTGTGTTTAATAAGTACATACCATGTTCTGAAATACCTTTTTAGCAATACACCTCACACACACAAAAAAGAAAAAGTTATTGATAACACTTCAGCAATCTCCATTTTCCTTTAAAAGTCTATAAAGATTTTTGGCAAGAAAAAAATTTCAAGTGATCAGGACCACCACAACTTGGTGAACTGCTAACACATGAACAGATGTAGTGCCTGTTTGGCACGTCCCTGCTTGAAGAGGTATTTCTGCTATCCAGGTATCAGCCTGCAGCCTTCAGTCACTCAGCCTGTCCCCCCAGGACAGCTCCTTCCTCTCTGTGTTGACCTGAGAACTCTGTGTATGGAATCACATGTTAATGAGGTGTCTACAGCAAAGCATAAATATTTTCCCACTCTCTCCCAGCATATGGAAAAATGAATGTGAACGGTTTATACAGTGATGAATCAAGCTGTCTGAATTTTCCAAGTCAAGGACATCAGATGCAATTCCCATGTCAATATTCATACGGTCTCTCTCTCCCCCCACAAAGCCACACATCTGATATGCAAGAAACACTTTCTATCCCATATGTATGTAAAATATCCTTCCGGGTGATTCAAAGGATTCAAAACTATGCAGAAAAGACAAGAAGCACAAAAAAATTCTTAAGTTATAACTATTTACTTTAATCTTAACAGAGCGAGATATCACAAAAGTTTCCGTAGCAGAGGGCCATGCCCTGCTCATGATGGACAAATGTCCCAGGTTGGTGTTATGTCTGCTCCTCTCCCTGTCCCCCTCGCTGTCTGCACGGAGCTGCCTGCCACCGTTGTGGTTCCTTCCGTGCCCTGGCTGGCCCCTGGCCTGCTGCTGCCTTTTTTTCTCCCCCTCCCTTCTTCCCCTCATCTCGAGGATCTGTACCAGCTCCAGACAAGGACCTGAACATCAGAGACTGCCTCTGGAGTCTGCCAAAGAAGCTTTTCGCCCTTCCCAGCAGCGACTGTCTGAGCTCGTCCATCCTCGCTCACTTTGGTGAAAACATTTTTTGTCATCTGAGGATCGTTCTTTCCTGGTGCTGGGAAGTGTTTCCCTTGTGTTTGTTAATGAATAGGTTTTTTCCACTTTTGCCCCTTTCCGAGCCCACTGGGAGGAGGAATTGTGGGGGTTTATTCTCTGGGGGGCTCCTTCGGAGGTTTTCCCCCAGTTTTGTCCTAAACTTGGACAAATAAATTTTGGTGGCCAGAGAAAGTGGAAAAAACTTTAATAATATTTTGTTTTCAATTGTTTGTGTTGGTATTGGTATGTTTATCGAACTCATAATGTCTTTTGGATGGGAAGCCTACGGCTGCTCTGGCACAATGGGTGAGGGATTTGAAGGAAGGCAAGATTGAAAGAGGAAGTTCCACCAAAAGACGAGCTGCTCCTGTTGCCCGCAGTCAAAATGCTAAATATGATAGTGATAATGACATATCTGACTCTCTTGAAGGAACTTCAAAGACGTATGCCCCAGGAAAGAATGATAAATAGGCTTAGAGGGGGCCCTGCCTCTAGCCAGGGTGAGGCGAGGGAGAACTGTGTCTTTTGGACTGTGTGGATTCAGTGGCCTGGCACATCGAAACCACAGAAGTGTAAAGCTCTAGTTGACACAGGTGCACAATGTACAATAATTCCATCAAGATATGTGGGGGCAGAATCTGTTTCTATTGCTGGTGTGACGGGTGGATCGCAGGATTTCACCCTGGTGGAAGCTGAAGTGAGTTTAATTGGAAAGGAATGGAAGAAACATCTTATTGTGACTGGTCCATGTATTTTGGGCATAGATTACCTTCGAAGTGGGTATTTTAAGGACCCAAAAGGACTCAGGTGGGCATTTGGGATAGCAGCTGTGATGGCAGAGCACATCCAGCAATTGAACACCTTGCCTGGACTGTCCGAGAACCCAATTACAGTAGGACTTCTGAAAGGAGAAGAGCAACGGGTACCAATTGCCACTTCAATAGTGCATCGCCGGCAATATAGAACAACTCGAGATGCTGTGATCCCCATCCATAAGATGATCAGAGAGCTGGAGAGCCAAGGGGTGGTCAGCAAAACCCACTCACCCTTCAAAACCCACTCACCCTTCAACAGCACCATCTGGCCTGTGCACAAATCTGATGGGAATGGAG
>VRYO01001726.1:4078940-4099957 GCA_009812075.1 Sialia sialis | reverse complement strand
CCTTTGGAGGCATGGTACCCCTGAGAGGATCGAGTTAGACAACGGGACTCATTTTAAGAATAACCTCGTCAACACCTGGGCTAGGGAACACAGTATTGAGTGGGTGTACCACGTCCCTTGCCATGCACCAGCTGCAGGTAAAGTGGAGAGGTACAATGGATTGTTGAAGACCACCTTAAAGGCATGGGGTGGGGGATCTTTCAAAAACTGGGAGCAGCATTTAGCAAAGGCCACTTGGTTAGTCAACACTCGAGGTTCCATAGCTCCCGCCCAGTCTGAGTGCCTTAATATAGTAGATGGAGACAAAGTCCCAGTGGCCCATGTCAGAGGTTTGCTAGGGAAGACAGTATGGGTTTATCCTGCCTTAAGTACAGGCAAACCCTTTTGTGAGACTGCCTTTGCTCAAGGACTAGGATGTACTTGGTGGATACTGCAGAAAGATGGAACAACCCACTGTGTACCTCAGGGAGATCTGATAAGAGGGTGAAAATTATATACAAACACCACTGTTGAGTGTCGCCACCATTATGTTAGATCTTGAGGACATGAGGCAGAAGGAAATGTAGAAGTGGCGAAGGGCCGAGCAAATGAGATGGAGAAAACGTCTAAGTGTTGAAGGTTTGAGCAAGTCAGATGAAAGCTTTTACATTTTATTTAGTGGGCATATATCCCAATTGTGTGTCAACATTCATGATATGGTATAAGGGGTGGAATGTCCCAGGTTGGTGTTGTCTACTCCTCTCCCTGCCCTCCTCACTGTCTCCATGGAGCTGCCTGCCACCGTTGTGGTTCCTTCCGTGCCCTGGCTGGCCCCTGGCCTGCTGCTGCCTTTTTTTCTCCCCCTCCCTTCTTCCCCTCATCTCGAGGATCTGTACCAGCTCCAGACAGGGACCTGAACATCAGAGACTGCCTCTGGAGTCTGCCAAAGAAGCTTTTCGCCCTTCCCAGCAGCGACTGTCTGAGCTCGTCCATCCTCGCTCACTTTGGTGAAAACATTTTTTGTCATCTGAGGATCGTTCTTTCCTGGTGCTGGGAAGTGTTTCCCTTGTGTTTGTTAATGAATAGGTTTTTTCCACTTTTCCCCATGAGGAAAATTCTTTCCGAGCCCGGTGAGGGGAGGAATCGTGGGAGTTTATTCTCTGGGGGGCTCTTTTGGAGGGTTTTCCCCCAATTTTTCCCAAACTTGGACAACAAAACACGTTTCCATATGTTTTATTAAATACTTCAGTATTTTTTTGCCTTTATGCGGAATAGCTGTACACCTGCTACAAATTCCAGGTCAGCATTTAGTTATATGTCAAGGTACCTTTGCAAGGGTCCACCTTCCAGTATTAGCAATAGAGGGCCAGTAAATAACACCATGCAAGACCATCTGTGGCAATATTTGTTCCAGTCTCCACATGTGCCTTGACTAACATCTGTGCCTGTCTCACAAAAGAATGTGTTCAGCTAGCAGAGCCCCCTGAGAAAGGCAGAAAGTAAATTTTCTCAATTCAGACACTGAACATTTAATTCCTAAAACTTTATTTTCAACATTTCCTCAGAATACAGTACATGTAATATTTAGAGCTGCTGGCTTCCAGGAGACATTTGTCAGAGCCCATTTAGAAGTGATAACATCTAAAACATCTGCAGCTGGTTACAATGCATCAGGAAAATAAAGTTGTCTGGCCTTAGCACCATGCCGGTGTTTAAAGGAAAAAAAAATTGAAACCATATGTTTGCTCTTAGTTTAGTCTCAAGTGATCCATATTTCATAAGGTAAGTTGCATTCATTTTTAAAATCCTATGAGTTGAATTCTACTAATTGGAATTCTTGGGTTTTTATAAAAATGCTTTAAAAAACAACCCTTTAAAATTCCCCAAATTCAGCTGGTTTTGATTGTACCAGTCAAACATCTGTAATATTTCTGGTAAGAGAAGAAAGCTCCAGCAGTTATCATAAAAGTGCCATGGCTGAAATACCTCCCTTGGCTTCTCCCCCAAAAGTAAGTTTCCTGCAATTGTTTTATTGAGCTTATCACCATTACGGGTGCACAAAATGACATCCCTTCCCAAGTAATTTACATTGTGGGTTTTAAATTTAAAATCTTCCATCTCAAATAAATAGTGGCTTACTGCTTCAAAAGAAGTACATGAGAGCAGGGATTTTAAATCAGTCAGGAACTCGGTTTTGACCCAGGACTTCCATTCCCTCTGAATGCAAGCCATTCAAACAAGGATTTTCCTGCTGCAAAAGTTCTTGAGCTGCTGTTCCTATGGCCCAAGCAGGAACTCCTGAATGTAAAGGCTAAAGCTAGCTCAAACTACTTGTGCTACAGGTAGGAAAAATGTTTAGTTTAAATAGCAAACGTTCAGCACAATCTTGTGGCCTGTGAGCACAGCTCAACATCACTAAGGACACTCCACCAGCCAGGTTCAGACAAAGATCACTGGGAGAGTGATGTACTGCAAATGGAAATCCTCTAAACAAACACAAAATTGTGCTCCAGATTGCAGTGAAGTGGTCCAAAAACTGTGTAAACTCTCCCCAAAAACTCCCTCCTCCCAGTGACTGTTGCTTTGTGGGTCAGAAAGCTGCAACTGTTCACACAGCTGTAATGCTGTCTTGTCTTTTAAATGTTCATTTTACCTCTGCTGCCCTGAAGAAAGCAGCTCTCACAAACCAGGCACACCTGCACAACACTCTCAAAAACAGAGCAGGAACAGAGGAGCAAGGCTTCTGCTAAAAACCTGACCTCTCTGGGTAAGATGCTTTACAAAGGAATTGTCTAGCACAGTGATAGAAGAGGCTGAGCACAATGTATTTTGTGTTCATACCTCCTGGGAAACTTAAGGGAGATAAACAGCCCTGTCAAACTTTGTTATCTTAGGAAAATAAACATTTTTCTCAGCGCCATGGATTAATGCACTCACTGCCTTCACTGCTGAGACTCTGATCTCAGTGTAAAGTTAGTAAGAGCTGCCTCTCATCCTTCTTTCAGAACACAAAGGACACTTAAAGATTTGTCTTCTGCCTCCATGTGCTCCTTGGATGCAGTTTCCCAGTAATGCTTTTGCTGACTGACCTCTCAGCAGGCTTTCACATTACTTTACAGTAATTGCACAGCAAACACAGACACAGTCATCCATTCCCACTGCTGAACTTTTAATAAGGAAAGATAATTACACAGCTTTTGATACACTAGAAGATTGCAGAGCAAACAGAAAACAATTAACATTTCACTTACTGTAGAAGATTTTGGGATGATGTACACAACAACTGTGCTCTCTATAACCACACATTTGTTTTCAGGCCAAGTTCTAACCTGAAATGCTCTTCCAAATTCCAGTCAGAATTGGAACATCAACTTTATCAGCTCTTTTACAGCTGCTCATAGGTCCCAGCAGAAGCAACATAAACTGACAAGGTTCTGATTTAATTTTTATTTTAAACCTTTTGCAACATCACAGAGCTGAGCAGCAAAATGCCAAAGCCAACTGCGAGCTCAGGAAGACAAGGAAGACACCTATGGCCTGACTTTATCTTGGAACCAGCAGCCAGGGTTTCCTAACGCTGGCTGGTCAAGGGGACACTCATTATCATCTTCCTGCAGAAGGTGACCACACTAGCCAGGAAAAGGTGACGACTCCATTGAAGCTCCTCCAAACTACCTGTAAAATGCAAGAACAGAATCTACGCAGAACTTGGATTTGCAAGGAAGCCGAACCAGAGCTCTCTTACAAAGATATTTTAAGCTAAGAACTCCACTTTACTGCTACAGAAATCCACTACCCTCCAATGCACAGCCTTTTCAGTTTGATAGCATAAAATACTTCTGTTTGCAGAGTGCCTTTAAAACACTAAAAGCCTAATTAAAACCCAGAACAGCAGCCCTCAATCCACATCAGTACACGTATCTGAAGTCAGGACAGGGTTTGGCTTTGAGGCTGTAAGCACTATTTTGGTGGCAGAGAACCATCTCTTCTCACAGAGCTTGGCAGGGACAGCCCCAGGACAGCACAGCTTCTCTTTCTTTAGCACTGGTCACCTTCACATCACCTCAGCAGCACACTGAACAAAAGCACTTTAGATGACTGTTAGTCTATTGTCTCATGCAGCACTACCTGCTCTGACATACCCAGGGATTTTGGAAGTGCCCTCCCAGGTACATGAAACATTTGTTTTTATTACTGCTAAAGAACCACAACTACACAACTGCAAAATCCTAAAGAGTGACTCAACAGCAGTAGCAGTTCACAAAAAGGCAAACTACTGCAAAAACCCCTAATAATTTGTTTATTTGAACTTAATCTGTAACCCACAAGCAGCACAATATTACTTTGTAACTCATAACATCAACTTTGAAAGGAATGTACAGCCAGCTTTCAAAAGACTTCTAGAAAATCACTGGAACATTTTAATAACTTAATTCTGACTTGGAGAAATCTTTAATTAACTGAGCATTTAGAAAGCATTTTCAGAACAATCTGGAATCCTGTGGAATGTGTTAAGGCCTCCAAGGAAGCCTGTTCTGGCTGAGCTGAGATCAGTCATGACTTAGAAAGGGAAAGCAGCAGTCAGAAGCAGCCAGCATCATCCAAATTTGAACACACAGCTTATCTGCCATGTCAGTATTTGCCTCCAGGATCGCCCCTGCCACTCTTTTATCACTTCATTTGAGGAATTTGCCCTGCTTTTTCCACAAAGATGGCATTACCCAAATCACAGTCATGCAGGACTTGACTTACAAGAATTAACTGCTGCTTACTTTTGCGCCAGCAAGCCACTGCTAATCCACGCTCCAGCAAAAAAGCAAGTGAATTAGGTCAAGGGAGCTTAAGTCCTGCATAGCACCTTATATCCACAGCTCAGACAGCACTTCCTCACCCACCAGCAAGAGCAGGCAACAGTAAGTCAAGTCCAGATGGTCAAAGGGTCTTGGGATACCAATGAACCTTCCTTTACTCTTTAAAGAAGGCTTATGTCTTGAAATGCCTTATCAAGTACTTATTTGGAGGAGATTATACCTTGCTGGGTGCTGTTTTGTAACTTCTTTCAGCTATAACCTTTTCCCTTCTAGCAACAGAAACGATGATAGAAATAGATGGAGCAGCAAAAGCCACAGCAGAGACCTTTCTCTTTCTGAAAGCTGCCCCATCCAACCAACGCCACTGTTTCTGGATGGTGCCTTACACTGCAAGACACAACAACACCTCAGTGCTTACAGTTTGTTAAAATGGTTAGTGACAGACATTTCCCTTCAAGCTGCAGATCAGGAGAGAAACCAGAACTCTTCTGACAAGAAAGCAAGAGAGGATACACAGTCATCACTTCAGAGTGCTGCTTTAGTGCAACCACCTTCTGCATCAGCTGCACATTGACCTGCTGAGCCAGAATGCAGCTCCCACCTTGGAGCTGGGTGGGAGCCTTGGGAACAAATACTCAACCCCTCAGACTTGAAACATCCCCCTTGCTGACACCACAATGAAGAAACCAAGGCCACTCAGGCAATTCCATTACCCCAGATTAAGAGTTATATCAGAGGATGCCAGCTTCTAGTATACAGCCCAGCAGCTTTCCCAGAGTTAGTGCCAAGTGTTTGCCCATTGCAGCCCACTCTGTGTGCTGGGTTTGGGATTAGGATGCTGCCTGAGGAGCAGATGAAGAAATGGACATTTCTAAATCCCTCTGGAAAGCTGTTCTGCAGTATGTTTGCTTAAGAGCCTGTTGGATTCTTCCACAGTTCCAGCTGCAGATCACAGAAATCTCTTACTCACTCGTCATGGATTACCCAAGCAATTCTGCAGACCAGTAAGCAGAAAATTTTCATAACAAACTGAAGCAAAGATTACTTTGAACCACAAAGGACACTTAAAAGTCGAGGAGATTCAAGAAACTAGGTGATAGCTTTGCAACTGCTGTCTCTCCCTACCTCCTTTTTCAAGTATTTCTTAATCTTTAGATCTTTTGGAAGAGGTTCACTGTTACACAGAGAGTTCAGCCTCATTAGGTACTAAGCAGAATTGCTAAAGTCAACATTAAATTCATAAACCCAGACATGCAATTAAAACCTTGGATTACATTTCATTAAATTTTAAGAGTACAGTATAACCCATCAGTTTCCAGGGTCTTGTCTGCTAGCCAGTCTCCTCTTTTGAGGAGCTGCTGAGAGGTCTTAGCGGCTTTCAAAGTGATTTCAAACAAGATCCAGGTGCATGACCTGATCCATTATTTAAATCCTGACCCTTCTTGCTGACTGCACACAGCACAGAACCAGAGCAGGCTGCACACACACTGAATGGTGATGTGTTACATGCTGCTCTTGTTCAGGAAGCCAGAACAGAATGCCAACTGCATAATCCTGCAGCACTGAGCACAAGCCCAAACTCATTCATGTTGAGCTGACAAAGTTCCCCAAGCAGGATGGAAGGAGATTTCCTTTGATACTCTCTTCCACCTCCTGAGCAGAGATCACTGCAGATGATGATCAAGTCCACAGTAACATCACAACACCATGAGCCAGAGCTTTCAACATGCTCCAGCAGAAGAGAAAAAACCCCAGGCTTGCAGACACAGAGAGACACAATCTGAATCCATTACAAATGGATCCAACTTCCACCAGCTTGAAAACATTTTGCTGAAGACACTCTCTGTGACTTCCAAATGAGGTAAGCTGGTGCTCCTCTTTCATGTTTGGATCTTTAACAGTTGTAAGGAAACAAAAAGATTAGCTACAATCAAGGTTTCAAAGTCAGTTCCTTTCACAGCTCTGCGAAACTAAGGAAAAGGAAACTGGATCCATAAAGCTCATGCCTGAGCCAGCAGATTCAAGTATGAAGCAATTACAGAACTGAGAGACACCACACATCAGACTCAAAACACCAAGATCTTTAAACACTGGATTCAGTCACCAGTGAAAACCCAGATGGCCCTTTCAGAAATCCATGCAGTACTGGGGACACAGTACAAAAATCTAATTATTGCACTGCCGAGAAGTTCCTTTTTTGCTACAAGTACCAGTGAACAACCCAATTTTTAAGATATTTTCTACAGAGCAACTTTAGGGGAGTGAAAATAAATATTTACTTTCAGTTTGGGTTACTTTATGGGAAGCAATCTTCCTTTGGGTGTTTTACTTTCTCCTTGCAGACTTCTGACTAGGCCTCCTGTGTGCTACAGAAATACAAATCAAATCTCATGAAGCCTTCACTTTTCCCTAAAGGGCCCAAATAATTTAATTCTGTTTTTCCAATTATCTCAAGAGTTATTCAAAAGCAAGAACTTTAAAGGGTAGCAAAAATCAGACCTATAATAGCTTTAAAAACATTTAAATGAGAGGGACGACTCTGCAAAAAAAAGTCTAAGTCAGGTAAATCACAACTGTAGTGAGCTCAAGACAGTTATAAAATAACTTGCATTTAACTGAATATTGCTTAGCTTTTTGCATTATTTCTTTAATTATTAATAGCCAAATGTCTACTTTGCAGCAGCAGTCTAATTTTGATACCAGCTGGGTAATTCTGTATAGCAGTCTAATCTATTCTTTTTCTAGTTTCCAGGTATTCTCTAACCTCTCCTGACTTCCCCTAATACAAGTTGTATTGAGCTGCTCTGACAAAAACATTGCAGAGGGGAAAACAAGCAGTTTTCATAAACAAATACTGGCAAAGTTCAATACTGTGATAAAGGGAACAGGGCATTTTCATTTTGTTCCCATTTATGTTGAATGGCAAAAATTTTGGAGCACTCCAACGTAAGTGACAAGATATGAAAAACAGGGTGAGGCAGCAGAACATTTTTACAGCACTTGACTGATGACTAACCTATGATGTCAAGGGCTAAATATACAAGAAACTTGAAAATCACAAGGCTGTGCATCTTGCAGCTTTGTTTCCCCACAGACGGGTCCATGTCCTTGAGTGAGGTCTGTGGGCACTTTCAGGATCACATTAAAACTGGCTATGACAGGCTTTTCACCTCATTTCTCCAGGTCTTGGTACATGGCTTATGTACAGTGGTGCCTCTGTATTGCACATGAATCACTTGTACAGTAATTTCACAATCATAAGCCGCACCTCCCGGTAGCCGTGTAGACTATGGGATTTGTCCATATATAAGCCGCACCCGAATATAAGCCGCATTTTTTATTTTGTTTTTTAAAGCGAGGATCCATGTGCGACAAAGTAACGAGTTAGTAACAGAATTGCGCCAGTGCGGGGTTTGATGTCAGGTGCTCAAGTTGCAAACAGTTTTCATAGACCAGTGAAGCCTTTAAAGGCAGCCCCAGGCGCCCTCCCCGGCCGGCTCTCACTTCCAGGTTGGCGTTTCACTGGGATTTGTCCATAGATAAGCCACACCTGAATATAAGCCGCACTACTGGGGTAGGCTGGATTCTCCAATGAAAAAGGTGCGGCTTATAATCGTGAAATTACTTTGGTGCCTGCAAAGAACACAGATATTTGTTATTTTGCATGGTCAGAGCAGGGAGGCAAAGTCAACTGAGGGCTGTAGCTACTGCATTGCAGTGATGCTTGAGAAGGGCAGCAGGGCTCCATCCTCCTTCTCTTCCCTCCACCCCAGGACTCTGAACACAAGCACCCAGAGTCCCACATGGCTCGTGCAGAGCTTGGGGTGAGAGCTGTGCTCTGATCTCAGCATCCTTCACAAGGTGGTCAATGCCAAGCATGGCTCTGGGGGGAGAAGAGGTGACAAATGCCATCCTGAACCCAGACATGAGCACACAGCTCACAGGCTTGACTGGCAACAATCCTGGACCAAGCATGTCAGGGCTGGAGAGGCTCAGCTGCTTTCTGAGGATCATTCTCTGCCTTAAATCCACAAAGTGGGTACCAAAGTCTCTCACTTCGAGGTTTTCAGTTCACCCCGAGCATACAAATAGCTGCACTATGTAACAGCATAATACAAACAGTGATCGATTCAAAGGGAAAACAGTTTCCTACATTAAGAAATTAAGGGGAACACACAGAGAAAGAAAGACAGCAGTCACCCTCTCAGTTAAACCTCAGTAATTTGGAAGAGAGCATGTCAGCTTCATACAGATATCCCTAAAAATAACTATTTTCCATTCCTACCCTCAACCTGACCCATAAACCGCTACATTTCTCACGTTCTGTCCATTCAGCTTTTTCTTCACACAGCCATATTTCTTCTACTTCATCCTGCAGCACTGGTCCCACTAATCACTGACATATGCTCCAGCAGAGTATTTCCTCTGGCATGCTCTAAAAAGAAGCACTGTCACCAGAGCAATATAAGTGCTGGCAAATATGGTCTGTCAGGTTTTGTTTTCAAGGATTATAAAAATAGACTTCACTGCATTAGGCTTGAAAACTCATACCCTCTAGAAATAATTTCTAAAACAAGTTTTCACATGACTTGTTATTGTTTTCAAGTATCCAGAGAGAAAATCTGTTCTTTTCTATTTAATTTCACATTTTCAGGTTAAGCCAATATTTGAGTTCCTCTACACAACTGACAATTCCCAGCTAATTTATCAGCAATGCCAGTACTCTCTGCTCACATATTCATGACAATTCACAGCTTCTCAGATACATTTCTACCAGGAGCAGCCTCTTCTTATAAAAATATCAGTACTTGAAAAGCCACAAACCATCAGTTGTTTCCACAGCTTGGGCTTTTCACTCAGGGTGACCAGTATTAGTTTATGCTGATAAGAGCTTTGGCCAAGATGCACAGAAAAGAATGTTGGCATAGACTGAGGTTCAACACACTTTCCTGTTAGTTTGCAATTGCTTTGCCAAGGACTTTCTGTAATCAGCAGGCCCAAGCTCCTATTTGCAGAAAATACGACAGTACAATGAATGAAAACTTGTTATCTTTTATACAGATTTTACACAGATTCTCTGCAGCAGTCAAAATCAAGGACAATACAAGTAGGACCTTCGCACCTTAGAGGAAAGACTTTTCCCATCTTCCAGATCCCCATTAGCAGAGCCCACAGTTCACATCTGAAGATCACAATCTGGGGCACAATGGGGCAAGAATCACATTTCCAAAAAGCAGCTGCAACAGCAACAATGATAACATGGGTAGTTCTCTGGTCTGCATACACATAAGCAGATACAATTCTGCCAGTTTTTACATCACAATCCCAGGTCTTCCAGTTCTTTGCAGATATTTTTGTAGCTTACTTCCATGCCCTCGATACCAAGCAAGCAAAATAATCTTGAGAAATCTCACTCCAAACACTTTAACTGTACCAATATAACTTCTTCACTGCTGCAAATAAGACCTGTGAGCAGATGCTGGTTTCCTGAAGGGAGAATTTTTTTTCCTAGGCTAAATTAGTACCTGGAATCAGTTTCCAAAACAGCTACACACACACAAAAAAAAAAAAAAAAAAAAAAAAAAAAAAAAAAAAAAAAAAAAAAAAAAAAAAGGCAGCACGCAGCAGCAAGATATCCAAAGGAGTTTTAAATATTTCTGACACAGTAAGCCACAGTAAGCCTGAGAATCAAAGGGAAATGGCAGCCCAGAGTGTATTTGGCGGATCAGTAAAACCAACATGCTCAGGAGAAGGAAAAAAAAAAAATTTCTTCTTACTTGCCTATCACACATAAAACACTGGCAACAGGCCACCTGGGAGATAAACAAGAAGACAGAAGATAATCACAGGGTTCACTTCTTTTTGAGATCCTGAATAATCCTGTTACATAGTGGCTAACATGGACTGACAGGCTAAATTTAAGTGACCTTCTGTAATGGTACAGAAAATTACTTTCTTACCCAATGAAAGCCTTTTACAACATCATTATGTCTGTATTTATCTAGTTTTTGGGGTTCTGATTTTCTTCAGTGATGGAATACATTTCGTTTGTATTTATCTGAGCTGAAATTACAGTCTCTAAAGAGCCACTTCCAAGGAAGCAGAGTTAAGATTAAAGTCAGCCTGAGCAGAAGTGAAGGAGCTGCTTACTCTTTTAAAAATATTATAAAAACCTCCAGAAAGCAAACAAAAAAATCTAATGGGATGCCAGTCCTGGTTGTGATTATTTTTATACCATACCCTGGATAAAAAGACTGATTTTTCAAAGGAACATCATACTCTAAGACATCTTTGAAAACTTTAGTCTAAGCGTTAAGAACACTCAAACTCTGTTTCACCTGTTTTATTTATTAAGAAACTACTAGACTCTGTGAACATTTCTTCTATGGACTTCATCTGAAGGCTGGGAAATGTTAGGGAAGCTCAAGAAAGAAAATAAACTAGTTCTTTGCCATCAAGGAGAAAAATAGTTTCCTTGCTAGTATGATCAACTAGGTAAAAGTAACCTCCCAAATGAATCTGAACACAAGTAAAGGCAACTTATAGAAAAACTAGCCTATATGATTTTCCACTGAGAAAAGACCAAGGCTGGCTACTAGGGGGTTTTAAATATTAGATCTTCTGAATAATCACAAGCAGACAGAGAACAAAATGACTTTCCTTTGCAAAGTCACCTTAGCTTGCACACATAGCTGCAAGCAAAGGATTTCAGTCTTTAGGGATCAAGCAGAGCAGAACTTCTCATGGCAACTTAAGCTTGTAAAGAAAACCCAGTTGTTCAGGAGGGCTGAAGCAAGGCAGCTCTGTGTGGAGGAGGGACAGCTGACTGTGTTTACAGATAAGATCTGGTAAAGTCCCAACATCACAAGACCTTGACTAACAAAGACAAAATGCCAATCTAATCAGATTTTTTGAAAGGGAGAGTATTCAAACAAGAACATGCATCCAGAAAATTAAAATTCTTGCTGGAGACAGACTGATTTACTATTATTCTGTGAATCTTTTATGACCAAACAGCTCTACATTTACAGGCATCCAAGTTTTAAGACACGAGTTCTTTTTGTTTGAAATGTAAGCCCTTTGCTGGTCATTATTTCAGCAAACACCTGCATTTTCTGCATATTTAAAAAAAAAATATCCTGGAAGTTTCACTTCAGCAGTTGCCTTGTGATCTGCAACCACAAAGAACAGGACAAGCTCTCTTTGAAAGCTATGTCAGGGAAAGGTGTCAGGTCACCACTAGATCAGCTTCACAAGGCATACACATGAGAAATACACATTAGTGGTGAGGGGAGATGCTTTGATCAGAAATTAGTTACCTCTGGGCAGAAGCAATTCTCAGCCTAACAGGGAAGGAGGTCAGCATTCACCATTTTGAAAGAGTTTTTAGAAGTTGCTTTCTGCTACTTATGCTAATTGCAAAGGAAAAAAGTATTAAAGCTGAAACATTAATAAGAAGTTGAGATTGGAAGACACAGTCATCTTATTTGGTGATATTAAGAGTGAGCTTCTCCATCAACATAGTCAAGCCTTGGTAGACTCCATCCTCCTTCCCTTCCTTTTCTTTCTATTTCTGGTCAAGAAAAGAATCAAAATATCCACATGAGTTACACGAATTTAATTAAAACAGGGTTTCCATTTTAAACCCTCCAGTTTTCTAAATGTACTTGTGAGGGACATGATTTGCAGTAGCTGGCAGCCTGTGTTTCCAGAAAATGACAGACAGACTAAATAAAACCTTTTTATTCTTGTGAGCTACAGAAGATGTGCCTTTAATGGTCATCAGCTTTGGAATGATAGCTTAGCAAAGTGGGAAGGCATGATGCAGTGTCAGAGGAAACTGCGACTGGGATAGGAGAGACTTTGGTTGTAATAAAATCAACAACTTTTCTACTGAAGCAAGTTTCTCCCTTGGATATTGGTCGCACCAGAGCACCACTGATGCTCCACTGTAACTGTGGTTTAAAAGCCTTAATTATAGATATATGCTCTAGGGACATGTTTTACAACCTAGAGCTAAGATCAGAGAAAATGGAGGAACCACAAAAGGGCAGAGAAGAGAGGTAATTATTTAGAAAGAAAACCAAATTTAAGAACCAAAAAACAGTACACCTCCCTTCTCTGAAGTTGCAAGTTAAAGCTTTATCAAGTTTATACAAGGAACAATAAGGAGACATGTCAAACAACCCATTTCTTGTGTTTTAGGGGGTGCAGAGCTGTCAGCAGATCTCAGACACAGTAGAAGTTACTCTTCTACCCAGGCATTTGAAAAGGAGGGCTGCCTGGCAACTCTTTGTGCTCATATTGATTTACTGATCTGTAGCTTTCTCCAATCGTTTGCCAGACCCTGTAAATCTAACAAAGGAGGCAGAGTCTGACAAGTCAGCCATAATTTGATATCCACAACTACTTATATTCTTAACAAAGCTGTGTAGATAAACACTCCATTCCTTGTTGCCTATCCATCACCCATACAGGATAACACAAATGCAGGAAATACCACCACGGGTGTTGGTTACACTGATAGAAAAGATACCATTGCTGCTGAGAGGCCAGGCTTCATGGGGAATAAAGCAGGACCAGTAGCACTTGCTGGCTCCCGGAGCTGTAAGAAGTCATGACCTGAAGGGAAAACCACATGTAGACTTCAAGAGATAAAGAATATGAAAGCTTTTCTACCACCACCAAGACAAAAGGCAGTCTGAAAGCAGAACATGAATTTTTAAACTTCGAAAGTGGGGGCTATTTTCCCTGGATTTGGAAATTAAGCATCGCACCGTTACACTCTTGAAAGGGACTCAGGCACCAGAATTTTTTCAGGAGTCTGTGAAACATGATAAACAGATTCACACTATCCCTAAACTGCCAAAAATCCACACCAACAGCGTTTGGTTCTGCAAACAATCTGGGGCCTGAAGGCAAGATAGAATGTCATTTATACAACTTTCGAGAAGCAGAGGAATCCCAGGCCAAGCTGTATCTAGAAGGAGAATATGCAAGTGGCCAAACTGCACTAGGACTAACCAAAATCCTTCTGTCCAGGGACAGGAGATCAGGTTAAGACAAAGTGCAAATGTCAGGCAGAAAGGCTATTCCTCATCTGATTTCAGAATAGGAAAAGAGAGCAAATTAAATTAACAGCAAGTAACTATTCCCAATCTAGCTCCAACTGATTGATGCAACATTTAAATAATATTTAAATGAATGACTATTAAAATAACCATTAATATCTACTTGCCATCACAGCAGACAGTTTTTAATCCATTCAGCCTGTCCAGTTTTCTAGACAAGGTGATCCAGAAAAAAAATCTACACTTAGGTCACTTGACCTGAAGGGATCTATTACTAATAAAAAAATTTCATATGCACAAATTCACTGCAACCACCTCTCTCCCTGAGTATACAGAGAATTGTGCATTATTCATGCTACTACTAAACAGAAGCACTGTTAACTCAGGTTAGTCCAGAGTTAACAGGATGGAAGCATGAAGCAGGATGGACACTAGACAAAGAGAGTGTCCTCTGATGGCAAATATCACAGCAGCTTTGTTTACATGAGCACTTACACTGTGCTGAAGTGCCAGGGAGCTCGGCACGCTGCACTCCAGCTGAGGTGCACTCCAGAAAAACAAACCACTGACAGCTCCACTAAAACCCATTGGATAACAAGCTCGCGGGTTGAAATGGCTGCTTTCAAGGGGAATCAAAACAAATTCCTGCAGCACAATTTTTGTTCTACTGACATTTCCAGCACACAGTGGAATCCCTCCTACCAGCTCCGAATGCACCCCACCAGCTCTGCACTTCCCAAAAGGAAGCTGAAGGCTGGCTGCCTTCACCTGGCACAGGAAAAGGCTGCAAACAAACAGGAGCAGCATGTGGATTTGTTTTAACACCTGGATACAATTTCCGCAAAGTTAGACAGGGTCTGTTCCTACAGAATGTAAGCAAGGTTACAGCTGCCTCCACAAGGAAGCAAATACAGAGTGACAGGAAGGTAAACTGCAGCTCTATCTTTTTCCAGGGACGCCTCTATTCAAACAGCAAGTGGAAGGTGGCACTATGTAACAAAGTCTGATTCATTACCTTTTTCTGCCTAATTTCACCAACCCTCCTCACTGGTAATAAGTAACTTGCTGTTAGTTTTTCAGTCTCTTAAGTCAAACACCTGGCAGCTGTCCACCAGGAAATTTATAACTGTGGTTGCTCTTAAATCAGTTGTCTCTTGCAATTTGATTCATATTCTTTCAGGAAAACCACACAGCTCTGGAGATTACTAAATGATTACGGTTTTCACCAGTGACCTAAAGCGTAGTGCAGATGCCAGGAGCCAAAAAGTTTTGCAGTAGAAATCTCCCTTCCATGAAAAACAGTCACCATTGCAGCAATTACAGTAACTTCACACATATAAGGGGCATCGGAGTGTAAGATGCACTTCTGGGTTGCCAGCAAGCCGCCATACTTTGTCCATATATAAGACGCACCGGCGCATAAGGCACACTTTGCATTTTTTTTAAACGCCAGTGTCCTTGCACAACAAAGTAACGAGTTAGTAACAGAATCAAGGGGTTTACTGTCAGGTGCTCAATTTGCAAACAGTTTTCACAGACCAGCGTAGCCTTTAAACGCAGCCACCGGTGCACTCCCCGTGCCGCAGGCCCCGGCACTCCCGCCCACCCCTGGTGCCGGCTGCCTGCACGGTGGCGGGTGGGGTCTCACCGCCTATGCGGTGGCTCAGCTGCATGACAGCCCTGCCCCGGCAGCCTAGCAGTCCACACGGCAGCCCAGCCACCCGGCAGCCTGGCCATCTGCAGGGCCGCACGGCAGCCCGGCTGGCATCGCGGCCACAAAGCCGCCCATCTGGCTCCCATATCCGGGTTGACAACTTTCCCAACTTTGTCCATATATAAGGCGCACCGGATTATAAGGCGCACTTCTGGGTTCGGATCAGAACTTCAGTCAAAAAGATGCACCTTATAAGCGTGAAATTACTGTAAGTGCATAGGGAGCATGTTTAAACAGTAAAACAGAACCACTTGTCCAGTAACAGAAAGTATACTAAACCTTTTACTTTCACACAGCATAGGAGACTTATGATGCAGCCCATTTGCTCATTCAGCTCTGTGTTGCCATTACAATGAACATCACCACAATAAGACCTTGAGTGAAGGCCACTGAAAGCTTCAGTTTCTTTGTAAGCATATTTTCAAATTTTACTTTGCACTTTATAGCTGTCACATGGTTTAGACACTTCAATTCAGCTCACTTTTCCAATCAGAAGTGCAGGACCCACTTACGTAGCTCAGGAAACCCAGCTCGTTTCACAAGTGCACTCACTGAAGTGATAAACTTCAGAGTACCCCACACTCAATCAGTCACTCTTAAATTTAAAACAGGCTTGTTCAACTGTAGCACTTGCACTCCAGTCCTTAGATGCTGATTGTTTTACACTATACCTACAAAAATAAGCTTTTCAAAGTTTCCCTTTACATCACCTGATGAGTGCCTGGCAAACACAGCTGCCAACACATCAGAGCCCAAGAGATCTGCAAGGAGCCAGGCCCCAACAGGAGCAGCAGCAAGGTCTAGGACATGACCAGTCTAGCTGCAGAGGAACCTGCCTGTGAAGTATAGCAAGCTGGTTGTCCAATTTCCTTCTGGCTGGCGGACAGCGGGAAAGATTTTCCTCTAATTTTTCCCAAGCCCTTCTCCTCCCTCCCCAGCCCTGAGCCTGTTGTTTCACAAACACCCTCTTCCTTATCAGCTTTTGCCAACCACAGCACGATGCTGACAAAGCTTGGCAACCTCACAGCTGCCCCCAGGCCAGAACAGCAAAGCCTGTCCCCTTCCTCAGCTGAGGAGGACACAAGCAGCAGCAGCCTGGAAGGCAGAGCAGCATCACTCCCCACTCACATCATCACCAGGGCTGCATTTTCAGCCATGCTGGAAACTTTAGACATTAAAGCCAAACTTTATTGTCCCAAACTTTCCAACAGCAGCATCCTCCCAAGCCATATTTCAATCCCAAGTTTGCAGTTGGTTTCTCATTGCCAAGGAAGCAGCAGGAGGGTGTACCCCACATCACTCCAGCCGGCCGGCAGCAGAGGGCACCACACAATCACCGATGTGATTTATACACTTCCATCATGTTCCCGAGTTAATTTATAGAGCACAAATTACTGCTACAACAAGCTACAGGGCGACTCCATAAAGCATTCATCATATCAGATAAAAACGCACTGCCACGAAAGCCAGCTAATTTGCTACAGTGCTTTTAGCCAGCAATTCAAAGAAAAACCTTCAAGCTTAGTATCTCTGTGAGCTCAAACGCCACATTCCCATAACAGCAGGTTTCACACAGAACGTGGATCTCCAGCCTGACCACAGAAGTGCAGAGCAGTAGCTCTGCAGAGCATAGGAAGCCACATAAATACTTGCATTAGCCCAAGCATAAACCATCAGCCCACAGCCTAACTCATCCAGGGTTTACACACTGCAAAGCTACATCCACATCAATTAAACATTTCGGCTGAGGATGCGCAGCAGCCTCTGAGGCAGACAGCAGAGATCCAAGAGACAAAAGGAATAGCTGCATTCCTTTTGCTTCTTCCTACCCCCACACCCACAGATCGTATGTTTTTACTTATTGAATAGTTGTTAAAAAAAGAAAAAGATGAATCTACAGAAAAGTCAATCTGCATTCCGTGAGCACACCGAGACACACGTAGTGATGAGCAAACAGTACAGTCACGAAGTCAAAGCAGCTTCTGAGCTGTCAGCAGAAACACTTCAGTACCACGATGCCACCATCCCCATTTACAGCCAGACCTGTTACACACCCCAGGAAAAAAGGACTTCCCAGATCATCTCCTCTGCGGAGCCACTGTACAGAGCGACACAGGCCACTTCTGAGCACACAGCAGTTAAGTGAGGACTAACTCAAAGCTTCCGCTTTTCTAAGGAGATCTGCAGCACGACCTTGAGGCCAAGACCTTGATGACTTCCCTCCATCTCTCCTCTGTGGAGTGAGAAGCACTCACAGACCTACAAACCCAAAGGCAGAAAGGAAGAGCAGAAACCTCACCCTCCTTTTATTAAAGCAAGACGCTATTTTCAGCCACCATAATGTTTCCCCTGAACATGTAAATACAGAAGCAATTAGCTGCCTAGGCGCTTCCGCAGAAACAGTTTAGAATAATCTTTCCTAGAATATATTTACATCGTTTCTGATTGCTTAATTTTCCGACACATTTTATCAGATGCTAGAAAGATTAAATAAAGCCAAATCACCTATCGTGAGGTATATTGCCATATTACTGAAGGTAACATGCAGCACAGAGAGACAATAAGAACTCCTGTGTGGTTTCAAACTTCAAAATTTTAGCATCACAAGGTTCTAGGAATTGTTTCATAGCTTTAATTCAGCTGTTTCTTAAAACCTTTTCCCCCCTCCTTCTGCTATTACTCTGAGGGATAAAACTACTGACTGAAACAGCAGACACCATTTAAAGAGAAAGAATGAGCCTGGACAGAGATTTCATTGAAAAGCTCAATTCTGAAGTACATAGGAAATGTCTTCAATTCAAAGATTAGTCTGCACAAAAAGGCAAATTAAAGCCAAAAACAGAATAAAATCTTTTCTGACTGCTCTGAATATATTTTTTCATTATATTCTCTCCTATCATCTGGAGTTTTTGCATTAAGAAGCCAGCTCTTTCGAACAACTTCAGGAACAAGCAGACAAACAGCATATTCATTTACAAACTGGAAGTTGATTATTAAGTACAAAACCCATGAATGCTTGTTGAGACCAAGGAAAGGAGACTGGAACCATTAATGGTGAGAATGCCCAAAAAACTCTCTGCAGTCAGCTGGCAGATACCTCTATGACAACAGTAAAACAAACCCACACAACTAAACAGAACAACAAAATTACATTTGAGTTGTTTTTATTCTGCTTCATCTGAAATTATTTTTACCAAGACAGCCTGTTGTCCTTTAGGCTATGTTTTCCCTTGCTCAGTGTAACTGGAGCTATCATTGCAGGGCCAAATCATTCAAAAAATGAGCACATGACACAAATACATCTTCACTCACAGACCCCCCGCAGCCCATAACTCTACATTAATTAGAATGGAAGATGAAGCCTTCAGCCCAAAATCCAGTAACTCTGATTTACACAAGTACAGAGAGGTTTTGCTGTGAATTTTCCTGCGAGCTGCACAGGCGTTTCCTGCCCAGCTCCACACACCATCAAAACAAAAGCAGATCTGAAATCACTGACAGCTGCCATACTTTACAAAGACATAAAGAAAAATGGAGCAGGCATTGTGTACGACACAGGCAGCTCAGGATACCTAAACACTGAGAACACTGCAAGGACACAGAAATCAGCAGATACTGCTTGGCTTACAACTACCCAAAGCCTACTGTACAAGGACATTTTTGGAAGACCAAAACCATAAAAGCCAGCTTGTCACTTCGAAGCCTCCTAAGAATAATTATCAACTTTCTCCTCGTTACCTCTGGAGGACACATGATTTACACAGGTCTTCATTTCACCCTAACACCATGCCACATAAAGCTATGGAGCAGAGCTTGGTTTTTACCAGTCAAGCAAAACAGATTCCCTGCATCCCATAGAAATACGAGCACAAGGCAGGAACACCAGGAACTCCAAGCATGTAATGATCACTGTGTGATCACGTCAAAAGGACTTCTGTGCAGATTTGAGGATCTGCTGCAAATTTATGTTTTATGACGGACAACAGCTGATCCCTTTCCCCAAGAGCACAGGACACAAGCATGGTTATAACCATGCATTCGAAAAAGCATTTCTTGGGGGGAGAGAAGAGCTCAGCCCCAGTTTGAGTACAGCTCTTTGAGAGCCTTCTCTGCCTCAGAGCAGAAATTGTCACAGCAGGCTTCTCCACCTTTACGGTGCAGTTACAGCAGGAAGTCTCCAAGGAGGGAAAGATTTAGACAACTAAGAGTTTTAAGTGGTTTTGAACAAGCAGAGCCTTTTAGAGTGGCAGCTGAACTGATAGTTACACAATGACATTTCAAGCTTTCAAGTCCCAATCATTCTTAATGGCACTAAGCTAAACCCAGAAGGGGACACAGCAATTACAGAGCCAAAAGTAAGCGCAGCTCAACTGTGCTTCCAAATGTCTAATTTGGGTGATCCAGCCTTCCTGACTCACACACTACACAGACAGGTTTGGCTGTTAAATTTACTACTACACCAGTGGGACAAGAAAGGAATGCAGCCATGTGTTGCAACATCCTCAGGCCACGTATCCGGCGGGCATCCTCTGCCTCTCAGGAAGAGTTATCCGCTTCTCTTTCCCAAAGGAGCATCACTGCACTGACATAATCCTCCAGCTCCACCTGGTACTCTCTGCTAGCCCTCGCCCCGAGCTCTGCGGGGATGCAGAGTAACAGGTGATCTTTGCTTCTCACACCCTTCCAAGGCAGGTAAAGAAATGGCACGGAGGCACACCCTTGGCAAACGGAACTGCCGCTCTTTGCTGTGCACGGATGGGACGAGCTCCCCTTCCTCGCTCCTTGGCAAAAGAAGCAAAGACCTTGCTTGATTCCCTTACCACGCTCAGCCAAAAAAAGGCAAGCAGACCCCCCCGCACCCGTGAAGTGCCGAGAAGGTACTCGCTCTCCTGCTCCAACGCGGGCACAGGATACATGAAACAGCTCCTTCCCGGGGACACAGCAGCCCACCCCGGCTTCCCCCTCCTCTTATGGGGCGACTACCGCTTCTCGCCCCCTTCTGCGATGGGGAGGGGTCGCGCCCAGCCCCGCACGAGAGCGGCTCCCCCGGAGCCCCCCGACCCTCACCCAGCGGCCCCCCGGCACACCCAGGGCCGCTCAGTCCCCCAGCCCCACCACTCACCGGCGCCTCGCCCGCCGCTGCCCCCGCGGCGGCCGCCCCGTCCCCGCCGGCCGCGCCGCCGCCCTCCAGCTGCCGCTCGCGGTACAGGGACCAGAGCCCCACGTTGGGCAAGAAGACGAGGGCGGCCAGCGCCAGCCCCACCGCCTGCAGCAGCCGCTTCTGCTTCCGCCGCATCGGAGCGGCTGCCGGGAGCGGGCTGAGCAGCGGGATGGGGCTGAGGAGCCGGGGGTGAGGAGGGAGCGCGGTCCGGCCGCCCCCGCCGCGCTCCCGGAGCGCAACTTTCCCCCGCGCTCGGCGGCGGCGCCGAGCGGCAACTCCGG
>VRYO01001726.1:4041156-4078159 GCA_009812075.1 Sialia sialis | reverse complement strand
AAAGGGCTGGAGCTCGCCCCACGGGCACACAATAACCGGAGGACAAGCCAATCTCCACCATGGATGGAGATGCCATCGCCAGCCACACCAACAGGCAGGATCGCTCCAAATCCATCCCCATCCGTGGTTCGCATTAAAAAACAGCGCTGTTTAATCGGATAGCAATTAAGCGGCTTCAACTGTAACATAAACGACATAATTGGCAGGCAAAGGACGGTGTTGGAAGGGCCTTTTTAGGGAAAAAAAAGCCATGGCGGCAGAGCTTTCCCAAAAATGGGGAGCGGATCCTTTGCTCGGTGAAGAGCACGCAGGAAGATGCTCTGCCAGCACAACAGCCGTGAGCTCGGCTGTGTCAATAGCAAAGCTGTGACAATCCGGTGCCCTGCTGGGCACTGGTAAAATAAATATTAGTTCTCTTCCACTGCAAACCCCCGCAGGGAAATACCTAATTTCCTGGAGTAACAACAAAAAGTCTACGGAAAGCATTATGCACCCCAGCATCTGCAGCTCTTGCCACCCTCGCCCCACACCAGCAAGTGGATTTAAACTTAAATAAACTTCCATAACCCACTAGATGGCATCTTCCAGCAGATTTCAGTGCCTGCCGCGAGAGCCAAATTATCAAGGAAAGCATTTAATTTAGAGAGCAGGTTAGAGTACCTAAGTCTAACTACATGTTAAGGCAGCTTGTACTTTCATTTTAATTATCGATGAGAATTCCAGCTGATTTCTTTACCAGAAGTGTTAATGCTTCCATTGTTTCTCCGTGGGTGGAGAAGATACCGACCCGTGAAATCCCTTCATTCCTGCCTTTAGAGCAAAGCATATTCCCTTTATCATCTCTGAATCACCTCCGGCAGTGCAGAGACTTAGGCTGCTCCTGAATAATGCATAGCCGCTAAAACTGTACAACAATAAAGCTACATATACGTTACCTGGTACTGCGAGAATCCAGGCTGGAAAGCTACAATACCTCTGATTTAGTGCTGCAGTGCCAGTGTGCTGCCATATGGACCTTTATAATAACATCCACATCCCCTTGCCTCTGCAAGAGCTCTTTGAAAAGTGGCTGTGAAATAGCAGGAGGTTTCCTAGGGATGCACACAGGCTCATAGGCTGCCCTTGGCAGAACATCCTCATTTATATAAAGAAATGACAGCCACAAAGTTTGAGAGTTAATTAAAACAAAGCCACTAGCTGGCTTGACATATGTTTAAATTTAGGATTGTGAGCCTGCTCGCTAAATTAAATGTTTGCTTCATAAATTGGCTTCAGCAGAGTTGCACAAGTCTTAACTGGCAACAGATTATGCCTGGTGCTGTAGGTAGATCAGTATTTTGTATATGTGAGAGCATGCTGAATGATCAAGCCCTCTGAAGAGCCTCGTAGGAATTTAAGTCTGGCTGCTCCTCAGTGATCACTCTGGAAATGGGTGTTCCAGGTCTTCCCTTTCTGCTTTAAAAGGGAGTGAGTCTGTTGGGCTTACCAATTAAAGTAATTTATACTCCATGCAGCTTCCTCGGTCCCAAATAAGTAGATGTTTCTTGTAGTAAAGGTAGAGCATGTCTCCCTCTCCTCTTTCTCCTGAAGTGTTTTGGTGGAGGCAGAGCTCTGATTTTGGCCTGTTGGATGCAATGCCTTGGGGATTGATCTGGTACATGCAAAATAAACATGGATTTACATTTCTGAGAAAGGAGAAAGCCTGTGGTGATTAAGCCTCTAACTGGAAAGGGAAATGGTGTACCTTCTGCAGGCATCTTTTCAAAACAAATATAGGATAAATTAATAGCAGCTCAATCCCCATCTGGAAGCTCTCTTTGCTAGCGAGCTGGGTTGCCTGGTTTGCAGCTCATGTGTGGAGCTGCTGCAGGGCAGAGTGCAGCAAAAGTGGGTAACAGCATCATGAAAATTAAAAGCCTTGATGAAGGATGAGGAGCAGGGCTGACCAGAGGGACTTGGTCAGCAGATGCTGGGAAAGGGCAGGAGAGCATTGAAAAATGCTAATGGGAGTGGATGTGACAGGAGTTCCTGGGATAAAGCCCACAGATGGCATGACAGCATGGAGAGGAGATGGCACAGACTTAGGGAATCAGTGTTCTCCTGCCTTCTGGTTCTGACTGCAGCTCCTTAGGGCAAGGACTGGCTCATGTGAAGGGCTGCTTTTCGACCTTGGAACTCCTGCAGGGGTGGCTGATGGAAAGCAGGGAGTCCTTTGGATCCCTGAGAGTGAGGTGAATGGTTTTGGGATCCCCCCTCTCCTGATAAATGGTCATAAGTGAGACAAGAGCTGGCTTTCCATGCTCCCACTGCTGTGCCAGCCTTACAGCGTGGGTTAGGGGGAGAAAACACTGCCAGAGGGATGGCATATCTGCAAGGGGGAAATGGGGAAAAATATCACCCAAGAGCTCGATAGGTTTTTTCCTTGCGTTCCCAGATGCTGCAGATACACGTTACCACTATGAGGGATGGAGTTGGGGAGCTCCCATCCAGGTCTCTGTGTCCACACTGTGTTCTGTGTCAGACAGCTGCACCCACAGGGAAAATCAGCTCATTTTTTTGATATGTGTTTGTATGCTGGTGATGCTTTCTCTCTTCTGAAAATCTCATTTTTAGCCAGGAGGAGAAAAGGAAAAACAATCACTAAAAAATGAATGAACCTCAGCCATGGCTGTGTCACAACAGGACTTTTGTTTTTTTTGTGGCATTTCTTTATCCTTCAGTATTTATTTGTTGAAGTTCAGCCCAAATTTCATGTGAACAAAATTGATTTGTTGGGTTTTCCCCCCCCACCTTTTTTCTTTCCCGATAAGAGACAATGCTCACCTGTGGGCAGGAGCACAGCCCTCCTCTGCTCAGTGTGGGGGTGCCTGTCAGCACAGCCCCCCACAGCGATCCTGCTGCACTCCCCCAAACCCTGGAGCTGCTTCCAGCCAGCACTCAAGATGCTGAAAAACAATGTAAATGCCTGAATAGCTCACAGAAGTGAGATGATTACAGGCTTTTAAAAAGAAATTGCAAACCTTGTCACTGCGGGAGAGCATCCAACCCTCTCCCCATCCCTCCCAAGAAATGAAGAGACAGCACCAACATCCATGAATCCTTATGCCCTGGTTGGGAGCTACCTGTGGCGTGACTGACCTGGGGTTTTATCTGTAGAGAACAGACTTTTAGCAGAAAAATAAATAAAATAAAAAGGGTGATCCACCTGAGCAAGCAAAATCCCCATGGTCAACAGGGAAATCTGCCTGAATTTACCTTGGACAAACAGAGCCCAGCAGTGCAGGGCAGGAGAGGGTGGCTGAAGCTGGATGCTGGTGGAGGATGCTCCTGCTTAGAAAGTGCTGCCATCACCAGTGTTTATTCCTCCAGCCTGGTGCAAAATGGAAGAAATGACTGGCTCCATCTGCAGCCTGGAGTTGTGCAAAAGCAACGAAGCTGTGGAAAGAGGTTTCCAAAGTGTGACAATTTTGACTCCCCTGGCCTTAAATCACATAATTTCACTGATTGCCAGTGGCAGGGGAAATTGCTGATGTCTCAGTTGAAGCACAGTCCTGGAAGATGAGGCAGTGATGGCTTGCTGGGAGGATAAATACTGGAGCAGAGGATGAAGCAAGGAGGGAGCCTCACTCATTCCACAACGCAAACAGACGCAGAGATTTCCTTTGCACAGGAATACATTTTTCCTTGGGAGTAACATGAATCCATGCCAGGCTGTCCAACATTCAGGAACACTAGTGGCTGAGAGGAAAAGTTCTTGCTGCACTGTGCAGGGTCTGAATGGTCCCAGCTCTCCCTGCTGGACTTTGGTGGTCATTGAGGACATCACTTCACCAGGCAAAGCTTTGCACAAAGCCATGTCAGGCTGCTTTAGTTCTAGAATTGCTTTCCCAAAGCAGCCCTGACAGTTTGTGCATAATTATCAGTGGGGCTCAGTCTAGGAATGAGGAGACAGAGTGTCTATTCCTGGCTGTCTACTCAAGTAACCTTATTTTAAAGAAAAAACGAAAACCACAAATGTTGTTGCAGTCTCTCTGGCTGGAATAGGCAATGAGCCTTGTCTGCTCCCTCTGCTCTGAATTCAGAGCTGCTGCAATGAATCGGACTCATTCCAAGTCCAGTGGAGCCAGGCAGACAGACTGCAGTCAAGATGTCCCCAAAACTCCCAGGCATCTCTGAGCACACCGTGAATTTTGAGGCCAACGCTCTCTGTGCTTCTCAAGGGATTTGGAAGCTCACGCTCTAATAATTAAGGCAGCTTTGAACATCGTAGCCTTCAGCCTCGCTTTTCTGTTCCCTGTAGCAGCCATTAGTGCTTGGAACAGGTACCAGCTCTTAAAACGGGCTCTCCAAGGGCTTGCAGGGCTTTGACAAGGAGGAATTTAAAGAGGCTCTCCAATGGATATATGAGAACAACAGAGCTGATTTCAGTGGAGGTTTGCAGCTTTCCTGTGGACAGGATTCATTTCTACATCACTGAGCCGAACCTGGCAGATTGGTCTGCTCTTCTTCCAGCTTGCTGGATGCATTCTGGGGTGAGAGGAGCATCACTGGGGTCCAAAGTCTTCTTTAGGGTGGATTTGCAGTGAATCAGAATGCTTATATGCTCAAGCTCTCTTTTAACAGATTATTTGCTAAGTGTGATACACTTTGTTTACACCGTTAAAAAATAACCATGTGGAAAGGGGAAATCAGGATAAAGATGCTTAACCCACCGCTTGAAAAATATGGAAAGGGAAAAATAAAGCAAATTTTAAGAAAATTTAGGTAAAGTGATTAAAAATTTAAGTGATATGGATAATACCATCTGAATGACCAAGGGGAGAAGAAAAAGGGCTATAAAACCTGAATAGAGGAGAATCAAATTCAGAACAGGTGTCAAGAAGCACCTTCCCAAGTGGAGAATCAAAAAAGTAGGGAATGACCTCCCAGGCAAGGCTGGACTGGAAAAGAGCTTTCCAGAGCACTGGAGCTTTCCAAGATGAGCTGTGACCCTGGGGCTGCTTTAGTGGTGGACTTGGCAGTGCTGGGTCAACAGTTGGTCTCCATCACCTTAAAGGTCTCCTCCAACCTAAATGATTTTACAATTCTAAGCACAGAACAAAATGTGCCAAGTGCCCTCTGTGGGATCTTGCCCTGCCTTCTGCATCTGACATAAAATCAGCTTCAGGATTTTTCATAATGAGGAAAAAAGGATTTCCCTCTGCAAGGGGAGCCTGGGCCGCTCTTCCCACGGGAACCTCCTGCTTTTTCAGCCCTCTGGATTGAAAACATGACATGTTCAGCCTTGGAGGGGGCCTGAGCCACCCAGCAGGTGCTTTTGCCCATCCAGGGAGAAGGTGGCATTGCTGCCACCCATGCCATGAGCCAGTGCAGAAGGTGTGCCGTGGGGGCTTCACCCTCCCCTCTCTTCCCCGTGGATCCTGCCAGAGCTTGTTGTGGAGACTGATTTGTGGCACTGCTGGAGGAGCATTTGGCAGCTGGAGTGGCTGTTAGCAGGTGTCTCGAGTGCCCGACTGGAGGGCACGGCACTGAGCCTGCCCTTGCTGGGCCAGCAGTGAGAAGGCTCTCCTCTCTTAAAATAGAGCCTCTCCAAGAGCTCTTGTGTTCAAGAGCTAGAAGGAAACCAGGACCTCTGTCCTTTATATTGTGTCTCTGAAAAGAAAGGCAGAACAAGCTGTTTGAGAAGCAGGGGAGGAAGGCAGATGTGGTGTGGGATGGGATGAGAGATGAGGCTGGGAGGGCAGGTGCTCCCTGGAGTCGTGCTGCTGATCCGTGGAGATGAACAGGGAGAGCCAGGAGCTCTGTGGCACCAGGAGCTCTCTGCTCAGACCTGTGGGATGAGTCCTGCTGGGTCAGCTCAGATCTTCAGCTGTGTCTCAAAGTCATTGCTGTCTGCATCTTCAGGGAGCCTGACTCCTCCAGGCTGCCCTGTGGCTGCAGGGCCATCAGCCAGGGATGCAGCTGCTCAGGGTATTTTGCCACTTTTTTATCTTTTAGAGATGAATTCATATCTTAATATCAGAGGTTTGAATATCTCATGTTTTCTTATTCACATCCCCAGGGTTGCTCTTGTTCTTTCTGTTTCTTCAGAGCATGATAAAACTTCTGGCCTCTGAGACACACAGAGACCTTGTGGAAGGAATTGTACAGCTCCCATCAGCTGAATCTTGTAATTCAACCTAAATTCTGTTATATTTTAACTCTGATATATGGAAGTACACAGAGATTATCTGGAGGTTAATGAAGAGGCAGTTTTCTCCCTGGAAGGCTCTGTCCCAACAGGCATTTCTAACAGGCAGCCTCTCCTTTGGAGGAATTTCCCCCTTTTTTGGCTGGGGAGATGCTACAGTGACTTACTTGGAGCAGATGCTTGCACTTGGAGAGGTGGAGTTCAGTGATGCCTTCATCCTGAAGTTCCCTAATGTCCTTTCTTCTCCCTCTGTAATCTGCAGTTCATCCCTCCCATCCTCCTTCCTCTCCTCCTGCCCTGTGAGGCAGCCAGTAATGAGTCTCCTGGGGCAGCAAACAACAACCTTAAGTGCCTGTGTGTGTGAGAGGCAGTGATTAGCCTGGGACCATCAGGAACACTCACTGTGACAGCCCCTCAGTGCTCCCTGGGCTCCTTCTGCAGGGAGGACAACATGGGAGGACCAGCACTGGGCTGGGGTGGGAGCAGGAGCAGAGGAGGGGTGATGCTGCTTTTGGAGGAAGCCTGGGAAACAAAATCCTGCCTGTCCCACATCCTTGTTGCTTAGCAGGTGAGTCTGCAGGGCGGACACGAGGCAGCAGAGATGTGGCTGTCACATCCCATTGCTGTTACTGATGCTCAGGGTTGTTAATTCAGCAGCCCCATGTTAAAGACTTGAGTCTACCGAGCAAAGCCCTGTGCAGAGCTTTCTGCTTTATTCCCAGGGGATACAGCAGGATGAAAGATAACTGACAGCTGCTTTGAGCGTGCTAATAACCATCATCTTGCAGTACACAGCAGTGTAAGACAAAGCGCTTCCCATGGGATTTCGCCAGACTTTCCCTCCTGGGAAACACATCAGAAAGTTTCAGAGGAGACAGGAAAACTCACCCACCCAAGGAAGACCCCAGGCTGAACCCTGTCTATAGCACAGAGGGGAAATGGCAGGCAGAAAAGTCCCTTGACCTGAGCTGTGTGGTCAGAGGGTCAGAGCGGTGGTGTTGGGGGTCCCCATATTACCAGGGAGAGGCAAAAAGAAGGGTTCGTGTTCTTCATGTGCCCCAGAACTCTCCCGTACAGTTCTGGCGTTTGCTTGCTTAATTTGTTGGAAACTGAACAAGAAAGTCAGTCCTGGGACTCTTGGATTTCAGCCTGAAGCTGATGCATAGATTTGCCCAGGAAAGCAGCAAGGGAGGAACTGGGTGAGCCAGAGTGACATCTTGCTTTGCTGCTGGGCTGTCTGAGAAGGGAGAAGGGAAGGAAAATGCAGTAAATATGGAGAAGAGATGCTCTCATCTGGAAAATCACATTTCCCTGCTCCTTGCACAGGGATTGCAAAAGTGTGGAGTCTCCTATGGGAATAGTTCCACATGGACTGTTTCTCCAGCCACCATCATGCCTAGCTCACCCTTTCTTCCCTGAAATAAATACAGACAGACCAAGGAAGAGCAATGTGACTGCAAATCTTCTAGAGAGCTGTGTCAGAGCCACAGAGAGTCTCATAACTGTGTAATGGGGTATGCAATAAATCTAATGGATCTCCACCACCACCCCAAGGGCGTGTCCTGGCTGTGTGCATTGTCCTCTGAAGGCAGCCAACAAATAATCAAATTAGGACAATCCCAGATTGGCTGGTGATGGCTCTGCCAGCTCCTGGCACAGTGGCTGTCAGGGCAAGCATCCCCACAGCATCCTGCTTCCCACGGGACCCCATCCCTCCCTGGGCTTGGGCAGGACCAGTCCCTGCCACGGGCATCAGGGACCACATGGGAAAGGCTTTGCACTTGCACATTCCTGGAAGTGCTGAGTGGCAGAGCAGCTGACAGTGGTGATGGACAGCAGTGGGGAATTGTGCTGGAAATGAGCTGGAGAGGCAGGAGATGCAAGGCAGGGAGAGGCCACCCTGAGGAACTGTGCATGGGTTGGGCATGTCTGCCAACATATCAGTTCTCAAAAGAAAAATAGGATGACCACAGAGCTGCTTGGAAGTGCTTCAACAGAACAGAGTTTTTCCCCCCTTGGAGATTGCCAATTTGTTAAATCCCAGCCGTTTTGCACCAGCAGATTTCAAGGACACTGTGACAAACCTCAGGCAGGTCACAGCCCCAGCTCTCCACCTGAGAGACCTGAGAGCTCACATGAGGGCTCAGTCCTGCTGCTGTTCCTATGGGAAGCAGGGGACAGCACAGAAAATGTGACACACTGCAGCTGCAGACCTCACCTCTGTTGAGAGCTGAGCACAGAGGCAGGGAGACATTCCTGGTGTCTGTCACCCTGCTGACCTGCTCAAGATGTGCTGGCACTCTGGTGCATCCCCAGACCCACAACCACCTCAGCTTCCAAGCTGTTCTGCTGGAAGCACGCAGTTATTTCACTGTTGCCATTCCCTGGTGACTTCCCAGAGTTGTCTGTGTGCTCTGCAGACTGGGCAGAGTGCAGGGGACATTGGCTGTCTGGTTACAGCAGTCACATCTAACTGGGGACCACAGGGACTCTCAGCACAGAAAGCTGCCCCTGTGTGGCATTTTCCCTGGCTAGCATGTGTTTTAGGTTGGGCCAACATGGTAAAGATGTACTTTGAGCTTGCTAAAAACAAGTGCCTTCCCATTCCTCCTTTCTGCTGGAGAAATCACCCACCCTGACACGAGGCTCCATGCTGGGGAGAACAGGACACTCCAGTCTCTAGGCAGACAGCATGAAGAGCAGCTTTTCTGCTGATGTAGAGCCTCTGGGAGCATTTCTAGAAGCATTTCTGCCATTCCAGGCACAGGGATGCAAATGATGGCTGGAGGGTTTCTCAGCTCTGCTGACATGTGACAGAGCCAGGGGACTCAGGGAACTTCTTGCCCAGCTGAGACAGGCTGGCTGTGAGCTGGGAGGACTGGGAGTTGTTTCCCTAAATCAAATTCCCTGCAGCAGTTTGACTGCTAGAAGTGGTATTTCCCAGCTTATCATAGTACTGATACTTCCTAAATTTGTGCCTCTTAGAGCCTGGCTTTAGGTAAGCACAGTGGCTGCTGAGCTTTGTGTGCTGCCCTTGAGCTGTCCCATTTCCTCAAAGGGAAAAGCAGCCAGAGGAGAAGAGAACTCAGGGGAGAATCTGAGGGAAACCCAAAGGGAGAATGTGGGTAGTACCACATCTGGCTAAGATGTGACACTGGAGACCATCTGAGTTTTTACAATCTAATGAGAGCTCAGGCTGCCTCTCCTAAAGAAGGAATTAATACATTTACAGTACCCAAATGAGAGCTCCACGGGGAAGACAGCTTGTGGGATTGGCAGAGCTTTCTCAGGAATGAGCAAGGAACTCTGGACGTGGCCAGTTATAAACAGACCCAACCATTCAAAGCAAATAGTCCTGAGAGAAACTGAGATGTGAGAGGCAGGTGGAATTGTCTAAAATGTGGGAAAATATTCAAAAGAGCAGATTCCTCTTTTAGGCTGCAGACAACCCTTCCACTCAGCACTTAGGTAGAATCTCACTGGTGTGGGGACAGTCAGAAGAAATCTGCGTGCTGGTGGGTGGGTGGTGTGGCCCTCGAGCCACTTACAGCCAGGCTTCAGGGACATCTGGTGCCTTATATTTAACACATGCATCCTAAATGGGCTTTTTTCCCCCCACAGACCTGAGATGTCTGCTAACAGCTTTCTCCTGTCCTGTGGGGACTCTCTTCATGAAGGGAAATTCCGGTGTTTCCTTCTCAGTGTGGTGCCAGGGGTCTGACTGACCCCTGTGGAGCTGCTCAGTGTCAGATGGGGAGCCTGAGTGCCCATTCCGTGGGCTCCTGCACCCAGAGCCCAAGGGGAATGGCCCAGCTGTGTCCTCTGGCAGGTACTGGGATCCAGGTACTGGGATCAGCCCTGGGCTCAGGGCTGCCAGGCTGCCACTGCCTCCCTGTGAGCTCTGGGGACTCCCAAATTCCCCGAAATATAGGGCAGTGAGTTAAGGGAGGGAGTGAGGGTGTGCTGGGAAGGAGGCAAATAATGATGGACAAGAGGAAAGAAATTAAAACAATGAAAAACCAGCTGGCGTAATTCCTCTGAGCTTCCACAGACATAAACTCTCTGCTCTACAGGCACCTGGGTATATCTCATCAGCTTGGATTGGATTGTTCCTCCACATATTTTAGTTGTGTGGATGAAGAGAAAAGAAATGTTGTGGCAGAGAAGATGAAGTACTGGAGAAGACTACAAAAAGATGTGAGCTGCCAGTGTGTTTTGAGTTCCTTTATTCTGAATCAATATTGAACTGAAGAGGAATTATAAATCTAACAGATTATAGCTGAAGCAATGCCAGGGCATCTGTTTCCAGATATTATTTTTTCTTTTTTTTTTTTTTTCTTTTTTTTCTTTTACTGTCTGGAGCAGCTGTTTTTACAAGAATCCACAGTAAAAGAGTTATTAAAACAAAGGGGGAAAAGAAATAACAATAAAAGGAAGATATATAGAACACAAGGAGTAGCAGAGATGAGGGGCTGGAAAATAAATGGAAGAGGAAGAATTTGACAGCCAACAGTTTGTAACCAGCATCAGGTGCTACAAAATCTGGAAGATGTTTGTTTTACGAGGCAGTGATCCCCAGCTCCAGGACTGTGCTTGGTGATTTATGGTTGCTGGCAGCTGTTGCAGAGGTTGAACTAAGAGCAACAGAGACAGAAATGTGTAAACCACCCTTGGTGCTTGCCTGTTGTTTCCAAATGGAAGGGGATTTATTGGTAGGAAGCCCGTGGGGGTGGCTGGAGGCACCTGTGGGCAGGTTCCCAGCTCCATTTCTCCTGGTGCCTGGGATCAAAGTGACTTGTGATGAAATTCAGGTTGTAATTAAGGCAGGGGGCACAGAACTGAGGGCATTAAAGCCTTACTGTGCTTCAGCCAAGAGGATGCAGTCAGCCAAAGCAGGCTGGTAGCCTGGCTGAGGATGTGATACAGGGTCAGAAGGAAGCTCTGTGAGCTCGTGGGGCCACTTGTCACAGTCCTGGCTGGCCACCACAGCTCACTGGGGCAGTATGAACCACTCAGCCTGGGGTGCCTCGCCGGTGCATTGTCCTCCAGTGAGTTACAGACTCTTTACTTTCCCAAACCTTTGCGTAACATAACAGATTTCTACAGAAACTATTCTAAAACAGGCAAAATGAACCAAAATCTGGTGTCTCTCACACAGTCTGACCTTTCCTTACACATCACCTTTTCACAGTCTCCAGCTCTCCGAAGGGTGGCTCACAGCCCTCAGAAAGCCTTTTACAGTGGCATTTTGCAGGATTTGCTGTGGTACATACACCCCTCTAGTCGCATGGTCCCCGATTTTTGGGAGCTGTGCCATATTTAGGTGCCGTGCCCTTGATATCTGCTTGAAATCTTGAAATCAAGCAAAGACCCTTTTTCCAAGCAGAGTTTGTCTCCACAAGCAAGGGTTCATATTCCTCCCATTGCTTTACCAGCACTGATCACTGCGGCTGCCAAAACTAAAAAGAGAATTTTGAGTTGTATCTGAAATTGCTCAAAAGCCAGAAAAGATAATCATCCATCAATAATCCATGTGCTTAACTTTCTGTCCCAGGAATGACCCCTGTGCTTGCAAACAGCACTCACCTGACAGACTCAGGGGGTGTGGGAAGCAGCCCCTGCTGCAGCTGACACAAAACCATTCAGGACGTCAAGGATTTGGCCTTGTGCTTGCTTCAGCTTTATTGATTCATTTTGCAACAATGCTCCGTAAATAGATTTATTCTTACGGTTCTAATTGATCCAATGAGAGCTTGGAAGTGGGGACTGAAAGCAAGCAGAGCAGAAATCAAGCCTGGAAGAAGACACTGGTAGAATGAACACATCTCCCAGATAGTGGGAAAGAGGAATTAATGTTTCTCTCTGGCCCTGCATGCCCAGATCCAGCACTGCTCTCCTTTGGGGCCAGCTCCACTTGTGCCCACAGCCTGTGCTGTGCTGCCACCAAGAACCCACACCCAGTGCTCTGCTGTGTCCTTAGAGGGTTCCATAAACATCATCCCTCCCTCCCTCTGGCAGTGCCCTGTCTGCAAACCTAAATTTTAATGCTTTTTCCAGCCTCAGCCCTCTCTATTCTATGAGGAGAAGCAGAATTCTCTTCTTTCCCTTTCTTTTTTTATCTTGTGTGTTTAATTGCTGAATTTTTCATCTCTTCTAAAGCATCTGAGAGCACAGAGAGCAGTGGCCCTCCAGCCACTGCTGCAGCTCCAGGATGTGACCCGAAGAGAAATTATTCAAGTAAATTTGCAGTCACCTCACAAGCAGCTGCTGAGCAGGAAGGCAGGAATCTTCCCCTAGCCCTCAATTTGATGCAGATTATTCACATGGTGCTGCTGAGGAGTTAATATACTTGGGTGGGACAGGACAGAAATTATGCTTGCTTAATATGACAGAAAATAAATAGAAACTGCTTTCAAAGGATGCATTGACCGAGCTGTCGTGCCTGGTGCTGGGGAGACAAGTGTCTACAAGCTTCAGCTTAATGTGGCATGGAAATGTATTGGGTTGTATTTATGGCCATATACAATACTTAACTGGCTATTGTGCTGATTAAATATTTAATTGACTGTCTGTGAGGAGAAATGCACCATTAGTCTATAGGGAATTACACTGTTCCTTGTGCCTGCTCTTAAATGAAATGTGTAATTCGTTGTCACTTAAGCATAATGTTAACTGCCCGTTAAGGACGTATTTCCAAGGGAAATAAATACAAAACTTGCCTGCTGGCATTGCCCCAGGTGAACCATCAGGTGCCTCAGTGTGGGCACAGCCCTCAGGGGTATCCAGGGCTCAGGGGACAGTGGGGAGGGACAGTCAGGGAAGGGACTTTGGGGTTCCTGCACTGCCAAAAGGTTTTTGGAGGTGCTGGTTGAGGCTGATTTCAACCCCTTTTCCACTGGTCTTTAGTGCTATGGCTGTCCAGGTCCTGTAAGGGGAGAGAGAAGGGCGAGCAGGATGCTCCTGAACTCCCTCTTCTTGCTGCAGAGAGCTCGCTCAGAGACCACCAGGACAGTTTCTTTGCCTAGCTTTGTTTGGGAGTCCGAATTCAATGGGGAAAATAGGAGGAAAGAGGCAGAGAGGAAGGCTTGTGAAAGCAATGGTTTCTTCCCTTCCTCAGGCTACCCCGGGGTGCAGCAAAAGCAAAGAACACGGAGCAGAGCTCTCTTGACTTGAAAACTGCCCTGTGCTAAACACCTGCAAGAGAAGAATTTGGAACGTGCTGAGTTTTATGCCTTATCATTATCATTATCATTTAATGCAAACCCTGCAGCTTGTGACGAAGAAACTGATGGCATTTTGTTGGAAACCCACCCTGCCCTTGGTGCCCAGCATCGTGCTGAGAGCTTCCAGCAGCACCAGGACCCCGATGCTGCAGAGCCTCTGCCAGGCAGAGTTCCCCACCACGGCTGCCACGGCTCTGTGATTCATCCCAGCAATGAAACTGCCATCTCTGTTGAATAACTGATCCTTCAGCAGTGTAACTCTTTTGCCATTGACAGTTTGGCAGGCTTCGACAACTGGCTCCTTCTCTTCAGCAGATTTTCCTGTCCCTGCCCGCGTGCCGGCTGCAGAAGCAGCTCCAGGCAGCATCCTGACCTGCAGTGAGATGCCTGCTGTGTTTGATGCTTAAAAGCACTGGCCAGCTATTGACATTCAATAGATAAACCTCACATTGTGAATACTGCAGCTTTATCAGTGTTCTTAGAGCCAACATTGATTGTGCTGAGCTGTCTGATAATGCAGCTCTGTGCTGCTCTCCCATGCACCCTGAGCTAAGGGGGTTTTTAACTTCATGATGAATGGTCCTGAGCTCCAAAGCTTCTCCTAACAGGATTGACCTGAAGACAGAGCTATCCTAGGGCACACAACAAGGAAAGCCCTGCCAGGACTGAAAGCAGACTGAATTTTATCCAGGATCCAGATCCTCATTAGGGGCAGGCAAAGTGTGACATTGCCCTGGTTGGCACGGGCAGCTCAGCTTGCCTGGCACCAAGGCTTCATGCCCATGATATCTGCAATGTCCACAGGCAGCAGCATCTCCTACAAGAGCCCCAGTTCAGCTCTACCCCTGTGGCTGCTCATCTATCTCCCCTCAGCCTGTGCTGGAGCTGGGAACCCTTCAGGGCACCCAGCCATGAAAGGAGCTGGCTTGGAGCTGGGGAATTCCCTGGGGATGACGAGGTGGTGGCACCAGTCATGCAGGACCAAGAGCAGAGCTGCATGCAGCAGCATCCATCCTCCCAGTGCTGCCTGGGAATGCTGCTTTGCCACAAGGGAAATGGAATGTATGAGTGTCAGCAGACAGGGCAGCCTCTTTCCTCGCCTGTGCTCCACCCTGGTGGTAGGGGACACACATGTGGCTGGCACAAGCTCTGCCTGTGCTGCCCCAGACACATTGTGGTGATGATCTTTGGGGAACTTCAATCAACACTGACCAGCAAAATGCAGAAAATCCAGCCTGGATTTGTTGCAAACAGCTCCAGGATGAGGGACACTGATGGCAATAAAGGATACACTCTGAATATGAGTCCCGATAGCTTTGCTGAGAAGTGAAGAGCAGAGGGAGGGTCCTGTCCTCCAACTCCAGTGGTGTCACCTGCTGCCACCCCTCTCCCCTCCTCACTGTCCCTCGGATCCCTCGCTGTGTGCTGTGAGGTGTGACAAGTCAGAGCTGCCACCATCCCCACGGGGACAGTGCTGCCACATCTGGGAGCACCAGGGAGATGTCACCATGGCTCCCTGGAGATGTCTCAGCTCCGAAATACCCCAGGTGCCAGGCCCCCACCTCCCAGCTCCAGGACCTTCGGGGAGGTGAACGCAGATTGTCTTAGGTTGGTTTATTTTTCTTCTGTTTTCCTTTTTTTCCCACGGCTTTCACACCTCCCCTCACTCTCTATTTTTAATCAACTGACTCAGCCCTGGTTTCAGTGCTTGAGGAGTGGAAAGGTGATCCCACTCCATCAGCAGGGCACAGCCCACACATCTCCCCTCTGTGCTGCTCCCCAGCCCACACAGCTCTGCACTGTCATGTGTGTATCCCTGCCAAGATACCTCTGGAATGTATTTTTGCCTCTGTGGAGGTGGGGTTAAGGGGCTGAGGATCCGAAAGTCCTGGTTTGGAGCTGCAACAGCCCTGGGAAGATGCAGAAGAGCATCCCACCAGCTCTGCAGACCACAGCCTTGAACTGGGGCATCAGAGGGACATCAGTGGCCCTGAGTGTGGGACAAGGGCTAAAGAAAGGCGGGGGCTGGTGGAGAATTGGAAGGAAGCTGGTATAGGGTTGAAAGCCCTTCCTAGTCCAGGATACATCTGTGTTAGCAGCTCCTGGGAAGTGCATGCCTGTGTCAGCCCTTCCCAGTGCCAAAGCACATCTGGCTTGCCTGTCCTTGCTCCAAGCCTGGTGGTTTGAGCCATGTGTGTAGGTCCAGTTCTGGACTTTACTTGGCCACCAGGAGTGATTTTGGTAGGACCCCATCGTCCCTGTCATGGGCTGAGCCCATCCCCTGCAGCCTGGGGAGAGGGGGCAAGAAGAGGCATGGGGTTTTAGTTTTTCTTTAGAACATTAATCACACTTTAATTATATTGAAACCTGGAGACATGGCAAAGGATTAAGTGGATTATCTTCAAAGTAATTTGTTATCAAATATTTATTCTTCTGGGAAGGGAAATGCAGCCTGAGAAATTCTGCATTATCCATGCTGCCAGCCAAGGACGTGTCAGGTCCTTCATGCCTCCCCCTGCCCTCACCCCACCCTGACCCCTCGCTGCAGGCTTAACACTCAGAGCACGATCCCTTGTCCCCTGGGTCCCTTGTCCCCTGAGGCTGGTGGCTTTGAAGCCAGATCTGTGTGGGGATTTGCCACTGCAGGAGGGGATATCAGGGCCTTACTGGTGGCCTCTCCCCTGCGAGGTGACACAGTGGGACCAGCCAGCAGCAATCCTCAGTTCTGACATGGATGGATGATGGATGGGAGGGATGGATGGAGGGATGGAGGGATGGGATGGAGGGATGGATGGGAGGGATGGATGGATGGATAAATGGGATGGATGGATTGATGGATGAATGGATGGGATGGATGGGTGGATGGGATGGATGGATGGATGGAGGGATGGGTGGATGGATGGATGGATGGATGGATGGATGGAGGGATGGATGGATGGAGGGATGGATGGAGGGATGGATGATGGATGATGGTTGATGAATATATGTATGGATGGGTGGGATGGAGAGAGGGAGAGATGGGATGGATAGGATGGATGGAGGGATGGATGGATGGATGGATGGATGGGATAGATGGATGGATGATGGATGGATGGGATGGATGATGGATGATGGATGGATGGATGATGGTTGATGAATGTATGTCTAGATGGGTGGGATGGAGGGATGGAGAGATGGAGGGATGGATGGATGGGATAGAGGGATGGATGCTCCTGGCCCCGCTCCCTGCCTGCTCCTGACTACTGCCTGCATCCAGGGTGGGAAGGGGCCGGGAGCTGCAGCAGGCAGCAGCTCCATCGCTGCCGGAGGAGCCAGCAAGATGCGTGGTAAATCGGATTCAGCCTGAGCTCTTTATCCGTTCGGCAGACTGTGGGTTTAGTGCTTGGATGCTTCATTAACTAATAATAATGAGTCATTGTATTTGCCTCCTGGGCATTGTAAATGATCCGGTGTCAGGAGATACTGCGAGGACACGGAATCGCAATGAGGCTGAAACGGGCTGAGCCTCGGAGCGAGATAAAACTGATCTGATAAAACTCAGTGCTCCCGCCTGGGGACACAGCGCAGGGGACAGCTGCACACAGGTGTGGCCTGGACACAGCACAGGGGACAGCTGCACACAGGTGTGGCCTTGCTGCAGCTCATCCACAGAGTGCACCAGGTGCTGGGATGTCCAGGATGTTTCCCTCTTCCCTCTGCTCACCTGCCTGGAAGGAACAGAAGCTGTTCTCTCCATTCCCTTCCCATTGATAAAGAGACTTCTCAAGCAGCTCTGGCAGCCCCCCTCTGGTGCTGCACCTCAAGGTGATGTGACAGGCACTTGGGGACCTGCCTTTATAAAACATCTTTTTTCTAAGGATAATTTCTCCTCAGGAGTGAAAGCAGAGTGATGTGTGCTGTGGGAGAAATATGAATTATAAACCCCTGGCATGTGGGGGATGCCTGCCCAGTGCCCATCAGTCTTGTGTGCCCTCACCGTGCTGGGGGTGAAGGCAAATTACCAGATGTGCAGGGACATGGCACAGATGCCTGTCCTCTTCTTTGTGCCTTGTTTGTGGGCCTATTTTGCATCCAAAATCTTATCTGTGATTACAACCACGGGGAAGAAAGAAATCAGCACAAAAGCAATAAAGAAATAATGAAAAGAAAAAAAAAAAAAGAAAGGAAAAGGGGGAAACCAGCAGGTGGGCTGACTGAGTAAAGAGCAGGAGGTGAGGTGAGGTAGTTTCACCACACAGTCATCAAGGGGGACAGCCAGAGTACCTCCTGCAGGAGGGGCAGCCACCAAGGGTCTTCTTCTGCCTCAGTTAACACGGGAAACTCCAACCATCAGGAGCTGAGGGGTGGCAGCAGGATCCCTGTGCCCCAGGCTGGGCTGAGCCTGTGCAGGGGGAGAGTCCCTGCAGTGCTGGGAGCTGCTCACACCCCACATTTCACCCCAGCTGCACACCCTCTGCTGACAGTCTGCCAGCCTCAGTTTTGGGGACCAGGCCCCCTCCAGTCCAGAGCCAGAGCTCACAAATTGTGGGTTGGTGCAGCGTTGCAGTCACCTCTGTTCACCCAACATCACCCCAGCGCAGAACCAGCCAGCTTTGTTTGACAAGACATTGTTTTCCATAAACCATGTGCACTGGCATTAATTAGATTTCTATCCTTTAATTCTTTATTAATTGAATCTTACATCAGCTTGTCTTTTACTTTGTGTAGGATTAAAGCCAGGCTGAGCAGGCAGCACTGATCTGGGTCACCCCCTGTTTTCTCTCCAGGAGTTAACTCACCTTTGCCTCCTGCAGCATCCCTGGCTCTGGGCTTCACTCCAGGACCTGGCTCAGGCAGGGCATGGAGCTGAGGCACCCTGGCCTAGCACTTCTGCAGTGTTTATTCCTGGCAGATGATATTTAATAAGGCCACATAATTAATGAACTAGAAAGTGCTTCAGCAGCTTGACGTGAGACAAATATAGCTGCCTGCTCATTTCCAAATACCAAACAGAAATATTTGCTGCCTGTTTCTGCCTGTTATGTATCATTAGCAATTTTGCCATCTCTATTAAGCATTTGTCTGTAACAATACAAATACAATTTTAAAAGCTCCATTCTTATTGCCTTTAGACCTTCTGGGTATGCTTTTCCCCTGGTATTTTCATTGTTTTTTTGCATTCTTAACATCTCATATCTTCCATAACATAAGAACCACTGTTTGGTTTTCCTTGGCCATATATACATACGTATTTTCCCATTGTAATCGCTGCTTTCATTTCACCACTGACCCACAAGCTTCCTTCTCTGACCCTGTAGCCAGTCCTTGTTGACTCTGAAAGATCCCTCCTAATTCCCAGCTGTGTATTTTTCCATCTGATTTTTTCCCCTTGCAGCCAGGCAGAGCACAGGGCTGTGGTGGCTGTGTACAGATCCTCCTGTCTCGCCCCAGGCACGTTCATTCCCATCCATGGGCACGAGTTCTGCTGCAGGGAGGCTCCTGTTGTGCCTCAGCCCCCATTCCAAGAGGGACCACGGGTCCCCAGGCGAGTTGGACTCACTCTCTGCCCTCCCTTGTCCCCCAACCTGCCCTGCTGTGACTCAGTTTCCCTTCCCGAGGACTCTTACACAACATCCCACCTTCTCTTGGCTGTGGGAGGTGAAGCAGCGAGAAAACTCCCACTGCTGGAGGTGGGAATTGGGGAAGAGGGAAAATGTGTCAGCACAGTCGCTGCAGGCAGCAGCGTGGAGCCACTGGTGTGGCTCTGGCTGTGTTCC
Organism: Sialia sialis; assembly: GCA_009812075.1. Classification (NCBI taxonomy): domain Eukaryota; kingdom Metazoa; phylum Chordata; class Aves; order Passeriformes; family Turdidae; genus Sialia; species Sialia sialis. The sequence goes on along the minus strand of VRYO01001726.1, from coordinate 4,058,990 downwards.
CTCCTGTGGGAGCTGCTCCACAGCCCATGGCCCAGGGCAGGGGGGGACGCTGCCACCACACACGGGCAGAACCTGCTGCAGGGAGTCCAAGGCAGGCAGAGACCTGGAGGAAACCCCCCCTGGGAATTTGTGTCTGCTGCAGTTCCACTTGGGAGATGTCATCTGGGATTTTGGATAGTGCTGCTCTGCTGGGGCAGGTGTGTCAGGGTGTGACAGTGATGGATGTGGTGATGTCCCCTCCCATGGTGGCAGCCCTGGATCACATCCTGTGGGGCTGCCCTGGCATTGCCCAGTTTTGGGGTTCACTGCTGGGCTCTCCATGTTTGAAACAGTTGTCTCCACCCATCTGCTGAGCAGGGGCTCATGTCTGCCTTCCCCTGCTGATGAGAGGGGAAGAAAACTCAGAAGAAAGTCCCAGCTAAGCTGGTCCTGCCTCCAGGACATTTCCTTGTGTATGGATTAAAAGAGAAACAAAGTGGATCAAGGTCTCTCCAGCTCAGTTCTTCCCTGAACCTCCAGGCATTTCCACCCATGCAGATGCTTGTGCTGGTGCTCCAGCAGCCCTTTGGCTGGAGGCACAAGAGGGAAAAACGATGGAAGATGAAGTTTTGGGAGCAGAGGAGCCAATGGGGCTGGACTCTCAGAAAGCATCTTCCACAGTCCTCAGGGTGGAGATGGCTCAGCACTGCCCTGACAGAGAAAACTCAAAGCAAACACACCATGACTTTCTACTTTTATTCACATTTTCTGTGATCTCAGTATTCTCCTTTGGGTATTCGTGCCTGTTTGCATCATTATTTCCAGGCCTCCTCCTGGAGTATGGAATCTCAAAAGGTGCTCCCAGTACAAAGGGAAGCTGCAAAGCAAGGAACAACTAAAGCTGGAGGGAGAAGGCAGCAGACAGACACCACAAGGCTGGTGGGAATTAGCAATTTCACAAACTATGACTTGTGTGCAAATTCCCTGCTGGAAGCTGGCTGCAGCTCTCCCTGAGCCAGCTGTCTGCCCAGCCTGGGCACGCACACACACAAATGGATGAGCTTGCTTGGGCCAGCCCTTGGATCTGGAGCCCCATCTGGGCACTGCAGGAGCTGGCTGCTGAAATGCTGCCCTGAGCCCAGCGAGGAACCCCTCCCCAGCACTGCTTTCCTTGATGCTGTGGGTTTATTTTTTTTTACCAGCAAAGCCCCATAATTACACTCCTGCCCCATCCAGGGTGTAGCAGGTTTGGGTTGATGGTCCCATGGCAATCAGGAGGAGACCTGGAAGCACAGTCTGCCCTCAGGGACCATGGTACTTTGCTTACTGACGGCCAAATAGGTGGATCAAAAGGAAAACACCAAGTTGCAATGGCTGGGACTTGAAGTTGTGTCACTGCACCTCTCTGCAGTGTGCAGGACATCCCAAACTGGGGAAAATCTACAGCAGGATGGGATGTTCCAGAAGTGGGGGGACCCACTTTGTGCCTGGGGTGAAGGTGGGAGAGGTGTGCCCTGGGCACACAGACACTGTTGTTGTGCTGGAAATAGGGTCCAGATCTCTGTGCAGGACAGATCAGACTTCCTCAGGTGGCAAATATTCCCCAGGCTCCAAAACAGGCAGCCCCACGTCAGTCACGGGGCAGGTGGGTGCACAGGGCTCAGGGCTCAGGGCCAGCCAGGGGAAAGGGCAGGAGAGGGAACCAAGGCCCTAAAGCAGAGCAGAAACACAAAGGAAATTTTCCCTGTGTCACACAGAAGGTGATGCTGGGCTTGTCACCCGCTTTCATTGCGTCTCCAGGGCTTTTCATGCAAATTCAGGCAAACAATTTCTCGGTTCCCTTTTAGCACTCTGGGAGGGCCAATTTCATTTCAGGAGCAGTGGGGAACAATAATCATCTTGAAGTGTCTTCCATCCTGAGAGACGCAGATAAGAGCTGTGCAGTGGACTAACAGCACTAATTTGACGTTTTCAGCTGATAGCTTTGCAGATGACAAAAATCAGACACCATAAAAAGCTGGTAAACTCCATAGCAGCAGGGTTACCCCCTCCTGCACATCCTCCTCTACCCTGAGAGTGAGATGAAACCCTGTTCCTGATGATGATGAAACCCTGTCCCTGAGGTCTCTGTGCTCATTGCCCTGGGAGGGGGTTTGCTGTGGCTGGGGCAGGTTTGGCTGCTGGCTGAGCCCTGGAAAAGGAGCAGGACGTGGCTGTGGCAGGCAGGGAGATGAAGGTCAGTCTAGCCCATTTGTGCTGCACTTCTTCTTGGGAAAAAGAGTATCAACTGTCTTCCACCTTTTTGGAGAAGTCTCTGGTCATGTATCCAAAGGGAAAGAGATCACTTTAGTGCTCTGAGATACCAGTTGAGATTCCTGTCCCAGCTCATGGAGCCAAGCAAGAAAAATTCCACTCCAGCAAACATTTCTGAGGTATCTCTCTGACCCCCTCAGCCCATGAAAAATTTGCCGGGAGTTGTGCTTGTCCCCCTGCCATGCACACTGGCAGCCCCTTGGCTCAGCCAGGAATGCCCAGGTTTGTGTTGTAGCTCAGTGAATCCAGCTCCCTTCACAGCATGGGTGGCTGGGTGCCCAATCCAGCTGCATGCCCAAGCCATGGGTGGGCTGCTGTTGGGAAATCAAGTGGCAAAGTGGCACAAAGTGGCTGTAAATACATCCCCAAGGGAGTCAGGCAGGGGCTGGCCCAGTGGAAAACAGAGCCATTGAAACCTCAGCAATTTGTCTGGTCCAGAGCCATGAGTCCAGACAGGATCAGCTCCCTCTGCTCTGCCCAGAGACAGAGAGTGCAGCTGAGCTGCTCCCACAGTGACAGAGTCCCCAGCCAGGTTTAATTGCTGTCCTGGAAGGGTTTCCCTGATGTCCAGCCCCAGCTGTTCTTGCTGCTGCTTCAGTCCAGCAGAGGATAAAAAACGGGCACCTCCCTTTCTTGACAACATTTTCCCCATTTTCTCTTTATTCCAACCTGTTCTTTTTGAGCCTGAAGCCCAGTTTGCCAGCCAGTCTTCCTTGTGGCCCTACTGGTCCCTCTGTGTCCCCTCCTGCACGTGGTGAGGGTGTTCTTCCCTCCATCAGTCTCTCTGATGGGCACTAATCACACTCCCAGGCACACACCAGCAACCTGGAAAGCTGCACATCAAGGTTCAGTGGAGGATTCATTTCCCTGAGGTCCCTTTTTTTTCTATTTTCCTCCTTAAACAAAAGACAAGATTGAGTGACCAAGCCATATATGAATCCAACTGAGGCCAGTTGCTGAGTTTTAATCTCTGCCAGGTGTGAAGTCTAGGGAAAAGAACAGAGACAAAGACACTGATTCCTCCCTGGTTCAAGCAGGAGTCCAGCTTGTGGAGCACAGCAGGGTTTGTTCACATGAAGTTAAGCTGAGCCACAGGCACTGGGAGCAGCAGCTAATTAAACTGGTGTCACTGGGGCAGGCTGGGCAAGGCATGCAGCAGAGAGCAGAGGTCTTGCTGACAGAAGCCATCTGCTGCCAGCTGGGAAATGAAACCCCACCCAATACTGAACAATGTGATTTTGAAGCCATTTTTGTACTGGAATTGGGGTGGAATGCAATATCAGATTTTTTTTTTCCATGGGAGGAGATATTCAGCACAGTTTTTAGGAGAGCTCAGTGGGGTTTCTCAGCTCAACATGTGACTGCTCAACCAGTGCCCATTAATTTTGTTTTCTCCCTGAAGGCAGAAATGGGACTAGGCAAATGTCTCTGGCTCTCCCACCCTTTCTCCCAGAGGAGACTCATATTTTTTCATCAATCTTGAAATATTCCCAAGGAAAAAAATGTTCATTTTTATGAGAGTGGCATTAGAGCCAGCAAACTGTAACCATGGGAAATTCTTACCTGATATGATATTCAGCTCACTCACCTGAGCTTCTATTGCTTTCTGCCTCTTTTTTAATTATTATTTTGACCACAACCTGCTGAGGACAAGCACTGTTCCTCCTAGGCCTGCTATGGCTCTCCTGTGGGTTGAAGGACAGAGATGCCCAGCCCAGACTGAGTCCTCCTGCAGTTTGGGAAAGATGAATACCAAGTGGAAGTACCTGCAACTCTGCTTCTATCCCAGATCCTTGCCCTCTTTTATTTGATTGCTGATAGCAAGCACCCCTTTGAGATTTCCCTTCAAGTCTCTTCTAAAGCTGGAGGTGTCATTTTGCTGATATAATTTTTGAGTTGCACTGCAGCAGCCCAGCTTGGCTTTGGTCCTGCAGACACCTGGTGTGGGGAGGAGATGGTCTCAGCCACGCTCCATCAGCATCCCTTGCTCCCACCTCACATTGCTCAGTGCCTGCAAAGGCTGGGCCCCTCCTCCTCTGGCATTTATTGTGGCTCTGCCAGAAAGAAAACAGCCCTACTTGCTTTGTCCCTTGCAGGGAAACCATACAAGATTTCTCCTCTTGCTCCCAAATGCAATGGAATAATGTCTTGCTGGCCTGGCTGGTTGCAGTTCTGAGGAGTGAGATTTTACAGTGTGGTGATAGCACCTTGCTGGTGCAGATTATGTGTTGCTATGAATCTCAGGTGGGTGTCATTGTTTTTATTTTCCCTAGGCAGATTTCATAGGAAGGGACTATCAGAGATCACTCAGCTCTGGGCAGGGCCAGCTCTCAATGCCAGTGCTGATCAACACTGCCTCTCCTGTTTTTAATCCCTCCCACTTAACCTGCTCTTGGAGCTGGGATTAACATCCCAGCATCTCTCCTCAACCTTCTCTGCTCCAAACTGAGCCCTTTCTCTGGTTTAGGGGCTCTGGAAATGTCCAGCCCACACAGGGTTGTGTCCCTGCAGTGGGTTCTGCCTCTGCACAGGAGCCCTGGGAATAGCAGGGAATGGACAGGGCACTTAGACACGGGACATAACACTGCTGAGATCTTTACACTGCCCAATGAACAATTTCTCCTCTTGCCAGAGGGCAGGCTCAGCCCTGCCATGCCCTGGCTGCTGTGAGGAGAGCTCCTGCTGTGGGAAAGGCTTTCCATGCCTCTGCAATTGGATCATCTAAAAAATTCCTCCTTTCTTTATGTTTTGGGGTTTTTAAAAAAATTATTTCTTAGTGGTAAGGAGGGGGATGTTGATGAGAGAAGTGGAGGGAGCAGATCTTGGGAAGCCCATGAGGAGGTTGAGCAAACTGCCCCATCCCATACAGGGTGAGCCGTGCCTGTCAAGGGGCTGTGCCACTCCTGTAAAACCCCCAGACACTCCTCCCTGGGCTTTTCCAGGGACAGTTTTCACTATTGCAAGGTTATGATCTCTTACTTGCTAAGATAAGAAATAGCTCTAGGAAATGCACCCTTGCAGGGACACCCCCAGACTCTGCACCTGCCTCAGCACTGCCACAGACCACTTTCCCAAAAAATCCAGTATTTGGCCAAACACGTGGAGAATATTTGTGAAGTGTAAGCAAAAGCACTGAAATGTCCTCATCTCTGTCAGAAATGAGGGTATGGAAAGGGAGCTGTGGCCCTTGTCCTTCCTTGAGAGATGCTGAAGGCTCACTACCAGCATCCCCGTGTCCTTTGGTGCCCAGTCTGGGACTGCAGCTGAGTAAAACCACAAAGCTCAAGTGTTAACTCCACAAAATCGAGGGGGTAGAGATTTTTGATGGGTGTTCTTGCTCCCGCTGTGGCTGGGTGGGCTGGCGGGTGAATCTCATTAGCCCAGTTACAGTAAAATGAGACAGGGCTGTGCTTTGAGATTCCTGCTTCTGAGATGGGGCTGACCCAGACTCAGCCTGCCGAGCTGGCTGCCTGGCAGGGACCTCCCAAATTCCCACCATGATCCCAGCTGAAGGATGCTCTTTGCTTCCCTCCATAAGAAATCTGCAGGAAGGTTCATCCCTGATGGCCTCTGGGGATCCCTCAGCCTTTGTGGCCGCTGTCCCCAAAATCACAGACCCAAATTCACATCTGGGTGGAGCCTTTGCTTCCTCTGCCATGAGGCAGCTCCTCCTGGAGCAGCTTGGGCACACACTGGAGCTGGCTCACACTTTCCTCACCTGAATGCTGGGTTTGGCATCATTAAGAAATAATACCTGGTTCTTCTATATTTTCCTCCTCAATTGATAGCTCCTGGCTTTGTGCAGCTCTTGGCTGCTTTCTCAGTCCCCAGCTGGTCATCCAGGACTGCTGCATTAGTCCTTAGCCCTCCAGCCAAGGATGCTCTCTGCCATTGTCCCCAGTAAGCAGGGCTTTGCTCAAACTGGTGTTAACAGATGACAGCAGAAATAGCTCAGAAGACTTTTAAAACCCTGCTGCTCTTGAAACTTTTATTTAGCTACAATAGCTCCTGTGTGATCCCTGCTTGGGTTGCTTGAACAACAGCTGGAGACTAATGTGGGCTGTGACTCTTGGGGACAACCAAAGGCAGAGAAAAAGGCCAGCAAGGATAGTGGCAGAAGTGATGATCTTGCTAAGAAAAGCTGTAACAGAAAGCCCAGAGCTGCCCATAAATCCCATCACCTTGTTATGCTCCTGAGCAAAAAACAAAGGCAAGGTAAAAACAAAAAATCACAAAAAGTACTCTGCTGTAAAGCTTGTGTATTGTAAAACTCAAGACATAAAAATAATAATAAAGCTGCAGGAAAGTCTGGAGGCACACGCTCTGACCCAGCAATACCAGAGTCCCAGGCACGTTGTGGGCAGGAGAAGGCAGCCAGTGAGGTTTCAGCATCAGGCTGGCAAAACTTAGTCTTCCATGTGTTCAACTAATTAAAATTCCTCGGACTAAGAAATAATCATATGCATTATGAAGTGTTTCCCCCCTGCTAATATTTTAATTGCCAGCTACTGCCTGCTCAGGGTGGGGAAAGGGGAATAAGAAGTTGAGAAGTCGCCGTGAATCATCGGAAGGAACAGATGGATGAGGAGGGGACGAGGGGAGCGGGCAGGGATCAGCACTCCACACACGCCTCCCCCTCACTGCAGGGCTTCTCCCTGGGCACAGCCAGGAGAAACCTGTTCAAACAACAGCTCTGACATTAATATCTCATTCTCTATAAATAAATCAATAAAGGAAGCTCTGTTTGGCTGCTCCTCCTCTGAGTCACTTCGGAGCCCTGTGATGCTTTAGGTCCTGCTTCATCCCTGTGCTTTCCCTCCTGGCTGGGAAGGGGACATCACCATCCCCTCTCTGGCATGGACTGAGCCCTCCTGAGCTCTGCAGGTGCCCCATGCTCTTTTGGGGGAGCACATCTCAGCCCTGAGGAGCAGCAGCCTGGCTCCAGAGGGGATCACCCCAAAGGAGGAGCCCAGAGGTTTGAGGTTTTGCCACTTATTTAGAGCATCAATGCTTTAGAGTTACAGAGTCAAAAAGGAAAATTTGCTAAGTCCCTTACAAATAAACAACTTGGAAAACATATTGGGGTGCTGGAGGGATGTGTTCTCATAGATGTTAGAGAGGGAACTGGAATGGTCCTGTGGGAAGAGGGCTGCTGGGATTCTGCACCCTGGGTGGCCCCATCCCAACATGCAGGCTGTGAAACCGAAGAGGGTTTGGCAAAAGATGAAGTGGCTAATTAAGAGCCTCTAAAGATGAAAATGTTGTGATGGGAGCATGGGGACAAGAACAATTCCCACCGAATGTCTGCAAAACATCTGGGCTTTGGATGGCTTTGCCTGCAGTCGGTTTGGGAATTTAACACGACACTCCAGAGAGCAGGGGTGGGAAACCCAGAACCTGCTTTGCCTTTTCTCCATATGTGCTCGCAGGCTCCCTGTCATTTTTGTGGTGTGTTTACTCCTTTTTTTCCCAACAGCTTGTGTCTTATTGAGGAATTATGATCTAAACCACCGAGGCCCTGAGGGAGCAGGGCTCTGAGCAGGGAAATGCTGTGTAACACCTCCCAGGGTGGATGGATGCTGGCAGATACTGCCCTAGAACAAGAAGTTCAGGTGGTTTAAGATAAACTGCATGTGCTGGGTTTTAATGCATATGCAGAGCTGCTCTGGCTTCTGACGAAGGCAAGAGACTGGCATTTCTGAATCTGCAGCTCATGAAAATTACTTTCAGCAGAAATTATTAATATTACCTACAGGAGCCTGGTGCATGCAGCCATTGATCAGCACGGTGTCCCACAGCAGAGATCTCTGCTTTCTTGGAGTATTTGTTCAGCTGTCCAGAGCTGAGCAGCTGCTCAAGGCAAGAGCAGTTCTGCCTGGTGATGGAACAGCCACAGAGTTGGGTGTGAGCTCTGCCAGGAGCAGCATTACAGGGGGTGATTGTCCCAAAGGGAGCAGAGCCAGCCCCTCGTTCTCTCTCATGTCTCAGGCAGGTCGTGTGGAGGCCCATCAGCTCCCCTGACAGAAGGAAACCCTTTTCCAGCCAATGGGTCTGTGCACTCAATATTGCAACTCACAATATTTTCTGGGCAGCTCACCTCAAGCCCTTCCTCTCACTGGGTGTCCTTGTTGTCCTTGTCTGTGTCTGCCTCCCTTTGCTCCCTGGTGCATACAAAAGTGCTTGTTACCCCTCCTGTGTGACTCCTGTACCCAAGTCCCAAGTGTGAGCTGAGCCCTTGAGCATCTAATTTTTAAGAAATCAAAGCAGTGTTTCTCCAGCACTGAGCCTCTCCCCTGTCCCCTGGCTGCCTGCATGTTCAGTGAGGCAGCAAAAGCTGCTGAGAGTATTGAGGGGACCCCACAGGGCACCTGTGACTCAGGATAAATCCTGGTTGCTAGCCCTAAAATCTTTAAAACCATAAACAACTGATATGCTCTGGACTTCTCTGTCTCCCAGATACCTCGGGAGTGCATGAACAAAGGGCTGTGTTCCACTATGAATCCACTCCAGTGACCAGTGATCAGCTGCAGCAGGTTATGCTCTGTTAGTGCTGTCAATGGATGTGTTAGGATTGCAACCTGATGAGCTTTTTCCTCTCCTCTCCTCTCTTCTCTTCTCTTCTCCTCTGGGCAGCTCCTTTGCTGCAGCCAGACACTGATGGGTCCATAACTCAGGGCCGGTGGAGCAGAGCACAGTCCCAGCGTGTTACAAGGTGATCAATAAAGAGCAGGAATTAATGCACTGGAAATGATGGATTCAGAGGCAGCTTGGAGCGTGGCTGTGGGCTGTCACTGTTGCTTGGCCTCGTGGGGACAGCAGAGCAAGTCATGGGTCACAGGCAGCTCCCAGGACATCCCCTGCATCTGTCTGGGCTCAGAGATGTGCACATCATCTTGGCTGAGCTGGCTGAAGTTACATGGCTCATGCAGACCTTCCCAGGAGCCTGGGGATGTCTGTCCAGGATGATAAAGGTGAAATAAATCCCAGCCTCAAGGAACCTCGTGCCTAAGCTTCCAGGCAGAAAAGCAAAGCTCCTTATGGACTGGAGATAAAACTGAGACCCTGTTGACACTCTTTGAAGAGTGGCTGGCTGCAGCTCAGCGTGGGCAGAGCAGCCTTGATCTGGCAGCAGGACCTTTCCTAACTTGTCCCTGGGAGATGCACAGCCTCAGCTGTGGTGGCTGCACTCCACTGGGTTAGCTGCAGGAGTCCTGGCTCTGTGTTTAGCAGGGAAAAGCAGCAGCATTCCCTCTCCTGCAGCCACTAAACACTGCTCTAATAATCAAAAGGCTTTTCATCTCTGTAAACCCTGTCCTGCTAATTCTCCCTGCAGACACAACCCAGAACCCATCCTCTCCCACCTCACTCATTTTCCACTTTCTTTGACCCTTTCTTGCCTAATAAATGTTGTCTGATTCAGTTCTGGAATCTGCTGCTGTGGTGGTGGTCCTGCCCAGGACAGGCACCATCCCTGGGCTCCTGTCCCCAAGTCCTGCAGGAGCAGCACTGCCGAGGGGATGGAGCTGTAGCAGAAAGCTCCTGGATCCAGAGAAGGAGCTGTTTCTGAGTGAGCCATGATCAGGAGATGACCTCTCTCAGTGCAGAATTGGTTCATCTCTTTGGCCAAGCATGCAAAATGGAACCACATTTTCATTCCAATGGACCGCTGCTGTCACCCCAAACTGATGCCAGTGAGGGGACAGGGGCCATGGGAACTGTGTGACAGTTCAGAGACTTCAGCTCCAGATCAGGCCAGGGGCTCTCTGGGGTGCTCAGTGTACTCAGAGCTCCAGGGAGGGTGGATGGCACTGTGGGCTGTGGCACTGGCACACCCCAGGTGTGGTCCCTGCCTTTGACTCCCCCGTGGCAGGCACTGGCAGGCAGCACTCACAGCAGACACACCTGCACCTCTCCGTGCCCTGGCTTTGCCAATCATCTAAACAGCACTTCTGGTCTCTCCTGCACCAAAGAGAGATCTCTCCATTTGCAGCAAGCACAGCCAGAGGGTCGTGTATTTTCGTATTTTTGTATTTTTGTATTTTCGGCTGCTGCTGAGATGAGGGGTCTGCAGGAGGCTTCTGCATCATCCGCCATGGTGAACCCACCGGCTCCAAATGTTTTCTGTGAGCTGCAGGCAGCCAGTGGCTCCCTTGGCAGGCTGAGCCCATCCTCACACCCTGAACTGTAATGTTATAAACATGAAATCTCATCAGGGCTGCCAAGGAAAAGGCTCCAAATCACAAATACCTGCCATTACAGCAAGATGGCCAAGCAAACAGCTTCTTGCACCAGCATTGCCTTTTAAGTGCTCTCAGTTGGGGTCTGATGCAGCTTCTTTGGATTTGCTGTTCAAGAGAGAAAACAAATCCATTTTTATTTTAAACAGCAAAATCCCAGATTCACTGACTCAAACCCCTTTGGCATGAGGAATGTTTTAGCCAGGGAGTAAGAAAAGTGCTTCTCCTTTGTGGGGAGGGTGGGTGGCTCCATCCCTTCCCAGCAGGATCTCTGTGCACGCTGCTCCCAGCAGCTCTCCAGGCACTGTGGTGAGCTTCCCCGAACACTTTAGTGCATAATAGGACTGGTTCAATAATCCCATTACAGCCTGTCTTCAGGATGCCAGCACTAATTGGCAGGCACTGGGACCTTCATCCCCAGCTGGAATTTTATTGCTCATCACAATTAACCACAATGCTGAAGTCCCTGGGCCACACATGTGCCATTAGCTCAGTCTGGAGCCGTGTCCTCGCTGGGCACTTTGGGGGCCCCATTGCACCCAGTTCCCAGCCTCCAGCAGGGAAAGCTGGGGGTTATTGCTGCAGCTGATCTGCCTTTCTTCATGCAGTTTGCAGCTTAATGGGATTTACTCTGCGCATGTCTGCTTGGAGCTGCTCCTGCATGGAACACTGGCTGGAAGCCCCTGTGCCAGCAGAGCTGGGGAAGCCAAGGACAAGCCTGGTGCTGGGCTGGGGAAGAGCAGCCTGAACTGGCACTGCCAGACTCAGGAGCTGTAGGAGGGGCTGTCATTAGGCTTTGCTGGGCTGGTCTCTTCTCTATTCCACCTCTTGGCCTCACCACACTGCCCTTCTCAGCCCTTGCCATGTGCTCCCTTTGAAGGCAGGAAGAGGCACAGCTCCGCCCTGTGCAATGGGCACATCTGTCAAAGTATGGGCTTTGGGTTTTTTCCTGATCTAAAGCAGTTTAGCAGCAATTGTGGCACATCCTGGTGGCCTGTTTTCATCTGGGATGGATGTGCCACTTCTAGGGAGTGGCACATCTTTTAGGGAGACAGCTGAGACAAACTCTGACAGTGCAGCTAGTGTTGGGTTTATTTCCTCTTAAGCAACTCAGGCTTCAGAGGCTTTATTCCCATTGGGACACTTGGTGGTGATAAGGAATAAACTCCTGGCCTCTGTGTTTGTGCTTCCCACCCTCAGATGTGATTCAGATCCCAGTGTCACAGACTGAGCCTTTGAACCACCCACAGCATATCCTTCAGCTGGAGACTAATTACACATGATTCTGGACATGCCAAAACTTTACAAGGCTTCAGAAAGTGATTAGACAAATTCTAGGAAGAAAAAAAATCCATCAAGAGCTATTAAGCATCAAGACAAGCTCTGGGACCCAGATGGGAGGATGCCAGGAAAATGTCCCTCCAGACTGTTCTCTCACTACATCCACTCTTCCAGAATCAGCCTTGGGATGTTGGGCTGAAGAGACCCTTGGTCTGGCCCAGACACACTGATTTTGGGCTTTACCTCCTCTCCTCTCCTCTCCTCTCCTCTCCTCTCCTCTCCTCTCCTCTCCTCTCCTCTCCTCTCCTCTCCTCTCCTCTCCTCTCCTCTCCTCTCCTCTCCTCTCCTCTCCTCTCCTCTCCTCTCCTCTCCTCTCCTCTTTCACTGTCTGTTATTGCACAGTCTCTGTGCTGTGCAGGGCTCTTTGCCATCAGCTTCTGGAGGTTTTTTTTTAATCAAAAACCGGTATCTGTTGGTGCTGGAGCAGAATGTCAGACACATCTGGAGTACTGCAAAGCCATTGGGATGAGGATCTGTCATGGGGAAAGAAAAGTGTGGCTCTTCAGACAAAAACTTGTTGAAAAGAGGAGACAAAGGAGGCTGGAAGAGACTTTCTTGTTTTTCACAGCTGAGGCTGGCATGCAGGAGTGACAAAGCCTGGAAGCCCACAGGATGCAGATGGGGAGGGCTGTGCCATCAAGCTGCACCAGCAGCTGGCTGGGGCTGGGCTTCAGCTGCTGCTGGAGAAACCACACCACAGGAATGATGAATTTATGTTAGATGTGGGCTACAGAATCAGGTATCCACTGAGCAGCAACCTCAAGTACATTTCAGTACTCTCTTCAGTGCTTTTATGTTGGATAAAGCCTGGTTCAGTCCATTTCTCCCAGCTAGAGCTGTTAGTCTAAATAAAACCCTGCTTTCTTTCCTGCTCCAGGCCCTGTTGTCTTGGTTTCAAGCCCATCACCCTGCCAGGACCTGGCAGCACAGTGAGATGCCGAGCCCACAGGAGAGGCAGCAAGCCTGATCCCTGTGGTGTCCAGCTCCAGCAGTGCACTCACCAATGTTGTCTTTTTCCAAATAACTGAGCCATCCCTGTGTCCATCATCTTTTGGAGGGTGAGATATTGGTGACACAGTTCCCTGCCTCCTCCCTGCCCAGCTGGCTTTGGGCTGCCTGCCCCTGGCATGTCCCTGGGCATGGGGAGAGGTGAGCTTGGCTTCTGCCTCCTCCTCTGGTTTTGAGCTGTGATTCCAGCATGGAGCTGTGTGCTGGGGCAGTATTTCATGCTTGCCAGTGTCGGCTGATAAACCTTTGATTTTCACTTCTGGGAATAATAGCACAGTAATGAATTATATTCACAAGAATAACTGTAATAGTCATAAAACCGCAAATAGAAGAAAATTGTAAATCAGTCACCCCCCTGTAATGTGCTTGCTTCATCTGAATCACCCTCCCTGGGCAGATTATCAATTTTATTTGGCTTTTCCATCCTAAACTTTTATTAAGTGGGGTGCCTCATGCGTAAAGATACCAAGCACAGGCCATATGTTCCAGGGATTTATCTGTTTACTTTGCCTTCCTTCCCTCCCTCTCACTGCTCCCAGGACCTGCAGGCAGCTGACCTCGGACCATAAAAGACACGTGTCCCCAGTGTCACTTCACCTTTATTATGCAAAAAAATAAAATAAGGCTGTCAGTGATGCACAGGCCTTCCTCTGTGCCGTGCAGCATTAGCCAGGCCCTGCAGCATGCTCAGGCTTCCATGTAATTAAAATAGAAAGCCATTAGCATAGCTCCAGGGTAATCAAGGGGACAGATCCTCAACCCCAGCGTGTCCTGGGCTGTGGCATGAAGATGCTGCTGCTCCCAGTCCAGAGGACAAGGCTCATCCTGAGCCCTGTGGGCTCAGAGAGAGTTGGGAGGCAGCAGGGAAGCACCAGGGCAGGATGGTGACAATTTACACTGTGCTGGTGACAATTTGCCCCTGTGCTGCTGGGACTGAGCAGATGGAGAGTGTGGCTCTGGAGGCAGAGCCATGGCACTCAGTGTCTCTGATGTGTTTTATCCTGACCATGGAGGGAGGCAGCAGCAGAAAAATCTTCTGCTCCCAAATTTCATCTCTTGCTTGGTGCTGCATGGTAATTTTTAGCAAAGTCTTCATCTTCTCCCTTTTAATTGCAGAATACTGAAAAAATCCCTTTCTTTTTCCTCTAAAATCCACCTGTTCGTGCCTTTTTCCTTGTCTTTCCTCAGGAATCTTCCAGTTTCAGTTGTGTTCAAGGGGTGCAAGGCTGGCACACAACCAACTCTAAATCAGTGCTGATGGGAAAGAGGTGAGAGCAGCCCAACAAGCTGGGGAAAGGTGCAAATTCCAGTCAGCAAAACACAGCTGTTGGGTTCAGTGGCCCTTTTGGAGACAAGCTGCATGCTGGAGTGGAGTTTACTTCAGCTGGATGTGAACCTGCCAGGGCCTGCATGGTATTTCATGGCTTTTGGAAACACCGACTGCAATTTTCCATCATAACACAGCAGGGGAAAAGGGAAAAACCACAGACCGTGTGATTTACGAGATGCTTCTCTTGGATTTCCATCTGTGATCTGAAATTACCAAGCAATCCAGAAGCCCCGAATTGTTGCTCCAACTGCTCCCACTGTGGGTGCTTTTGCCATGATTTTTCATGCAGCTCCAGCTTCTCCTTCCCCATGCCCAGCAGCCTCCCATGCTGGCTCTGGCCCCTTGCCCAGCAGCAGGTTGGTTTTGTGGTTCAGGATGGTCAGAGATTTTGGGTTGTTACTGATGGCTAATGGAGCTGAAATCATCTGCACACATCAGGGACTCTTGGTCAGTCTTTTTACAGCTTAGCAGGACCTGGAACATCTGTTGAGTGAAGGATGTGCTGGAGATCAACATTTTCTGCTCTGGCAAATAGCTCCTTGCAAACTTGGGCTCATTTGGCTGAGCAACAGGGTCTTGGCAAACACTGGAGCTGTGAGTGTTAGTGCAGGCACCATCCTGGCCATTGCCTGGCTTTTCAGCAGTGCAGGCTCAGGGATGACCAGAGAGGGGTCAGGGGGTTTTGTCCAGCTCCCCCATTCCTCTTCTGCTGAGGAGCTGGGCCAAAGCCAGGTTTGTAATGTGGTTTTCCTCCTGGAGGGGCTTGCATTTTCAGCCTGGAGGTGTCTCAGATCACCAGCCCTGCTTTTGCTGCTGCTGGATTCATTTGGGCTGTTCCTGTTTGGCCTCATCTAAGGAAAACCAGACCCTGCCAGGCGTGCACCAGCCCTGCTGAGCAGCTCAAATTGTTCCTGGCTTTAGCAGAGCTGGAAAACAGGCTGAGAACACCTGAGCTGCAGAGGAGACTGGGCAGGGGGTGGTGGGGCCAGAGTCACTGTGACTCTGTGCTTCACTCAGCACCCAGCCCCAGGTGTTACCTGCACATCTGTGACCCAAGAGGCTCAGCAGGGGGAAAGGATTGTCACTGGAGCATGGAGAAGGGAGGTGGGAGTGGGACAGCTTGAAGACACCACAGCATCTCTGGAGGTTCAGCCCAAGAGCTGCTCCCCAGAGAGGGTCTTGCTTGCATTTTCCAGGTGATGCATTGACATGTTCTCCCCAGTCCTCTGTTTCCAGAGATGCCAGAGGCTGGGGGAGCCCACGATGAGAGCATGAGGGCAGAAAATCCCTTGCGGGATCCCTGCAGGGTGTGTCAGCTGCCCTTGGTCCTCCAAAAAGCACCGTGGGAGTGAGCTGTTGCTTGTGCTGCTTCACAGCCCTGCAGGGGTTGGGCACAAAACCCTCGTAGGAATTGGATTTCAAAGGCAAGTTCAAAGTTCAAAAGTAGCTGTAATGTGAAAAGAAATCTGCTCTTTGCAGCCAATTAGCAAGGCTGTGAAAGCAGCAGGAGCATCTCGTGTTTTGACAGCATTAAAAAGGCAACAAAACCAAACAGAGTGGATTGAGCATGGCACACTCGAGAGCTGCTCAGAGCCGGGCTGGGGGTGGCTGCAGCAGCGCAGCAGGTCCCAGGGACCAGCAAGGTCCCAGCCAGCACCAGCACCAGCACCAGCATCAGCACCAGCACCAGCATCCCTGCCCTGTCCCACCCTGCTGGGCTGCTGTTGGCAGGAGAAAATAACACATTTTTGTTAACTCCATCCAGAGCAGTGTTTGCTCCACGTGGTCCCCTCTTTATCCTTTTAGGGTTGAACATTTTCTTGGGTGGCAAGGTCTGGTTTTGGGCTGTCTCTGTGCAGGGCAGGCAGCAGAAGGGGATGCTCTGTCTGCCTGGCTGTGCTCGCATGAACAGATGAGTATGCAGCTGTTTCACTGTCCCAGCAGAGTGAATCAGTGATCTTTAATTAATTTATTAATAAAAGAATAATAATTAGGTTACATTAATTATTTTAGCAGACTTGGGGAAGGACACAGGCCTGGCAGTGTCCATGGTGTCACCTAGGGAGGACAGAGGAGGAGGAGGACTCTTCCTGAGAGGGGCTTCCCTGTGTGCAGGGTGAGGGATGCTCCATTGTCCTGAGGATGCAGGAGATGGGTCCTCAGTTGATTTCTTTAGGGCCTATAAAACAAAGAGACTGATTTTGTTTCTCTCTTGAGTAACAAATAGTGAAAGACTCCGTGGTTGCTGTCCAGGGCTCACACACATAGAGTCCCTCTGGGACCTGCTCATATCCAGAACCTCTTGTTGCAGTCATCTATGGGTTTTTTTGTGCAAAGGATCTCCTGTGATTGCCACAGTGCAGGTGTGCCTGTAAATGAGGGGCTCCAAGTGCCTTTTGTCCCAGCTGAGGCAGAAGACGCTCTCCAACACTTTTTGCACGTGGCAGGAATGGGAGGAAGCATTCCAAAGGATCCAAACCCTTTTTTGGCACCTGAGAAGGGTGGAGACACCTTCCTGCCCCACTGATGAGCTGTGTCCGCTTCTTGGGATGCTTCCCCAGCAACAGCAAGTGACCAAGGCAGTGAGACCCCTTTCTTTCTTTCCTTCCTTCCTTCCTTCCTTCCTTCCTTCCTTCCTCCCTCCCTCCCTCCCTCCCTCCCTCCCTCCCCAGCTCCTCAATCCGGTTAATGAGGAGCGGGGTGGGAGGATGCTCTCAGTGACCCGCTCCCTACTCTGGCTTTCTGTTCTGGAGGTGAACACTGGAAATCAGCTCTCTCCTTCCCTCCCTCTCCCCTCCAAGCCAAAAAAATCTGTGACAGCTTGATTTAGGGCAGGATAATGAGACAATTGTGAGGAGGATGGGTACAGCGGGAGCCGCCGCTTGCCAAATCATTTGGCTTAATTGATCGAATATCTTTATGCATCGTTTATTCCTTTAAGGTGACCATAAGCCGCTTCTCCTGCAGCTCTGAAATGAAAAGAGCAGCGCTGGAATTCACCCAGTGACAGAGAGGGGTGGGTGCCCGCCAGGGACCTGCTGGCCACCGAGGGCTTGCCCGTGCCAAGCCGAGGGTGGGCGAGCTGATCCGGCCCCTCCTGAGCTTCCCGGGACACCCAGCAGGCAGGGACACACAGGTGGCATCCGTGTGGCAGGGCTAGTGCCAGCCGGGCTGTGGCTCCCTTCGCTGTCCCTGTCCCTGTCGCTGCCAGGCTGCCAAGGGACGCGCACGGCGAGCCAAGAAGGGCACACAAATAATCGCCAGGAAATGTTTCCCTGGTGCAATTAAGGCGCTGTGATCACTAAATACTTCAGTCAGAGCTGGAT
The DNA here is from genome assembly GCA_009812075.1 of Sialia sialis. NCBI lineage: Eukaryota > Metazoa > Chordata > Aves > Passeriformes > Turdidae > Sialia > Sialia sialis. Next base: position 4,041,456 of record VRYO01001726.1, on the reverse strand, counting down.
CTGTTAATCTACAGAGGAAAAAAAGACAAATCAAATCCTTGCTGGTTTTTACCTCCCGCCCTCCCGCTGCAGGATGCGGGAACTGCTCAGGGGCGGGCAGGAGGGGGCCACACACCTCAAATTCCAATTTTCCTTCGGATATCGCTGCTCCCGGGTGCCGACTTCACCCCCTGAGCCCCGCTGTCCCTGCAACCCCTCGTCCTTTGTGTCCGGGCTGGCTCCCGGGGGCTTCTCTCCCCAGCCGGGTTTAACACGCTGTACGCGGAGGAAAGGGCTGGGTGCGCTGTGGATGGGCTGGGT
>VRYO01001726.1:4007191-4040156 GCA_009812075.1 Sialia sialis | reverse complement strand
GTGCGGGCAGCAGGAGCGGCTCCATCGCTCCTGCCGGAGCTCAGTCCCGGCACAGCGCTCGGCTGCTGCTCCGTGCTCAGAGCAAACCAAGAGCTGCCTCTAGCGGGGCTCCGGGCGAGCAGCTCCTGCCCTAGGCACTGCTGCCGGGCTGCCGTGTGCCCCCACCGCCCAGCCACGGCACGGAGAGGGACCCCACGGCATGGCATTGCATCCCATGGCATGGCATCCCATGGCATGGCATCCCATGGCATGGCATGGCATGGCATGGCATGGCATGGCATCCCATCCCATCCCATCCCATCCCATCCCATCCCATCCCATCTCCAGCTGCCTCTCCCTTTGTCACTCCCGTTTCCCTGGTCCCCAGCACGCTGCTGCCCCTCCTGTCACTGCCACTGCCAGCCCAGTGCTGGCTCTGAGCTCACCTGCGTGTTCTAGTGTTTGGATTCTGCTCGGCACACAAAATCCTTGACCCAGGCTCTCTTTCAGCTCAACAAAGGAAAGCCCTCAGTGCTGAGATGAGAGCGGCAGCAAAGTACATCTGGCACTTTGCTGCATCACTCCAAGGACAGTTTGAAGGGAAGAAAAGCACAGGTGCTCCCAGGAAAAGGAGAGAACAGCAGGGATGGTTGGCAAAGGATAAACACATGGACCACGTGCTCCTTTCCAGGGGTGGCTTCACTGGTGCACTGGAAATGTTGAGAATTGGTCCATGCCATTGTCTCCATGCCTGAGGGGTCATGCTCAGCCCCCAGCACTGTCCCCTGTGCTGCCTCTAAGTGTTGCACACAGGTAAAACCTTACAAAAGGCCTTGAAAAATCACGGCTGAGGCCTGTCACTTCAGGTAAGCAGGAAAGGACTGTGAGAAGGTGACTCAGCTGAGTTAGGGGTAGAAAAACAAGTTATGTAACCATTGCATGTTCACATCCTGGTGTATGGTTGGTTGAATGATGTTTGTTATGGTTTAAAACTTTGTAGCTGATAACCGGCTAATTGCTTGAAGAGGCCGGGTTCTTTGAACAAAGCAGCTCTGTTTTGCACCTGCCTGGGGACTCTGTGTCACTATGGATCCTCACCTCACATTTAAGGACACCTTCCCAAGACAGGGGATGCTGGAACATGCCCTGGCTGAGAGCTAAGAGATGGGGCAGCTCATGAGTACATCCCCAAGTGCTATTTTGGACTCTTGCAGCCACCAAATTCTGTTTTCTCTTATTCAAAAACCTCCCTGTGACAAACCTCCACTGACTGTCCCCTTGCTTCACCCAGAGAATTAGCAGGAGAATTGGAGGGCCAAGTGAGTTCCACCAGCATCCTTGGGAAGCAGAGGTTTCTCTCCCACATGCCGCTGATCCTCTGCACTTCCCCCTTTGTTCAGAGCAAGTAAAATCATGTAAGATTTCCTTGATCACACACCCAGGGGTGCTGCTCTATACCCCTGTCCTTCAGGAATAAGTAATTAGACTGTGAGGCTTCAGAAGAAGGCTGGAAATCCTGGAAACGTTGGAATTGAAATGCAGGGAAGGAGACAATGAGATAGAGGTGAATTGACAGCTGGAGCTGTCACTCCCAGCCCAAACTCAGAGGAGGAAGAGGAGCTGGCTTGTGCTCCCTGCTGCCAGTTGAGGAAGGTCACTGTGGCTGAGACATGTCAGGAGAGTTGCCATTCTCTGTGACCACTAATGGTATTTGCAGTGCTGCTTTTAAAAATGATGATACAGGTAATCAAACTGTCAGGAACAAAGACAGATGGGGAGCTCCCTGGAGCCAGTGAGGGATTCCCTGCTTTCACTGAGCAGCAGCAATTTATATTTCACTTGCACATGGACTCAGAGCAAGGAGCAGAGCAGAAATGCTTTGCAAAAACATGATAGGAAGGAGCACACAGACACCGAATTTGTCTCTGCTTGAGCTTCTAGACCTTTTTATGCTATCTTTAGACATCACCAGGATAATAATGCAGGAGTTATAAACTTTTGCCAGAAAATATTTTGATGAGTAGAGGTCCCTGATGGGATAAGAACCAGTAACTTCCTGCAGCCAGGTGCATCCTGTCAAAGAACAACCCCTTTCTCCCTTCCTTGTCCTCCCTCTCAAGGCTTTGATGAGGTCCTGCCAGCAGGAACTGCAGCTCTTTAAGTCTATCTGAGCTACAAGGTTCAAGGTTTTTTCAGGAATACTGTCTGCAATGCCAGTGATGGAGATGAAGGAAGGGGAGAGAGGTGAGAGGACTCTCCAGCTGCAGAGCCATCGCCCTTGGCCTGCCAGCCAGGTCCACAGCTCAGCTCTTTGGTGGCTGTGGATCCAGAGCTGTAGAGTGGAGTCCTCTCCTGCTATTCTCTGAGTTCTCCTTTTCTCATGGCTCTGGCACTTCTCCTGTCTTCTGTCTTCAGATCTTGTCTCTTCTGCTGTTACCTTTGTGTGGTGTCACGCTGGCAGTGGGGACAGCTGGCAGCTGTGACACGGAGCCATCCAGCACAGGCTGTGTGCGTGCTGATACCATATCCATACAGCCCTGTGTTCCAAGGATCGTGTTGGCTTTATTTCTGTGGACTAAAAAAAAAAAAGCCCCCAAACCCAGTAAGAAAACAGCCTTGCTCAGAAGAGTTCCAGCAGTTAATTAGTTTCAACATTGCAAGGCCCACTGCCCAGCAGCTAAAAATCATCGTGTTTGAATGGTGAATTAAGTCAGCCAAGCAATAAATCTGAGCAACAAAAAGTCCCTTTAGCTCAGATAAGTTCTCTTTCTCCAAAACACTGAGAAATGGCTTTTTCTGAGAGCCCACAAGGTCATCGAATTAATAAAGCATTTCAAGTAATCTGTGGAAGTGAAGTGACACCCTGCTGCAAGAGATTTGCAGTTAAAGCCAACTCTCTGTAACAGAGTATGATGCACATAGGATTTCCAAAGCAAACCTGTCCTCTAATTTAGGACAGTTGTCCAAACTCCTTCATGTCTGTTCTAGTCCACTGTCTTCCTAATCATTATTTAGGAGAGTTAAGCTTGAAAAAAACTCACAAGAAAAATTAAAAAAAAAAATTAAAAAAATGAAAACTTGGGATTCTCCCATTGACCCGCAAGATACTTTGAATATTTTCATGCACTAAAGTGAAGACACCAAGGAGAGAAAGTGAGTGAAATGCTGAAAATCTCTTGAGATCATGGCTCATGTGCTTTGCAGTTGCTGCCATCCTGCCCCTACCACATATAGGTACAAAGCTGTGATGAGACTGCTGCACCCAGAATACTGGAGTTGCACTTTTGATATGAACAGCACTGGTGCTGGACATTTCCATGACCCAGCACAGACAGCAAGAAGGTCCAAAGCCCAAGAGGCAACACTCAAACACTCAGGCATTAAATAAACAAAAGGAGTTTGACTTGTAGTTAAATTCTGCCAGCTGAGTCTGAACACAGAATGATTTCTCCAGGCAAGGCAGGCACATAAAGCCAAGTATGGCCCCTGGTTTGGATTGCTCTCCAATTCCTTTCCTGCTTGTTTGGGTGGCCCTGATTTGGCTGCAGATGTAGCAGCAGTAGGCATGGAAAGAATGAAGTGTGTGATGCATTAAGAGATGCTTTGTGGCAGATATTAGGGAAATCTTTCCAGTAGTCTGGAGAGTTTAGCAGCAGAACAGATTGCCTGGGAGATGCAACATCTCTGCCAGCAGCTGGACATCTGTGGTTTAGAACACATCCTAGGTGGCCTCTCATGCTCCCTTCAAACTCAGGGCTGTTTTCAGTGTCCTGATCTTTAGCACGGGACAGAATTTTCACTTTCAGCTCTTGCAGATGGCCCATAAGGTCTTACAGGAGGGCAGAGAGCAGGGAAGGCAGGAGGAGCTCAAGCCAGTTAACTCCAGCCCCTTCAGTGGAGTCTGTGTGATGGCAGCCTCTGCCTTGCCCTTAGAGCTCAGTACATTCCTTTGCTTTCCACTGAAATGACTTTTTGCACGTCTGTAGAACCATTTCATGTGAAATATATATTTAATAACATGGCAGCACAAAGAGGCACCAAATAGGACAAACATAAAGAAGAGACGGCAATAGCCTCTGCAATATTGTGTCCACTGGGTCCCTTCCTCACAAAATCCTAGCCCAGTTCCATTTGCCTTGCATTCCCTCAGCACAAACCTCTCCAGAGTGCCCAGGCACAGAGCTCTGCCCTCGCAGCACTACCACAGGTCACAATGACCGTGGTGCTGCAGGCAGCTGAAATCCCAGGGATGCTCATCCCCCTGCAGCACACTCCAGCCTCTGCACGCTCATTGCCATGCAGCAGGACCCCCAGATCCCATATGGAGCCTGGCTGCAGATGGATGGACATATGTGGATGGAGATCTGTGGATGCATTCACATCCCCACTGCTGGAAACATCCCCGAGCAGCCGTAACGCTCGAGTGTGTGCTTTGCGTTTGGGGGCAACAGAGGATTTTTCTCCCATTAAATAAATAAAAGACGTTCAGAGCAACTTGGGATAAAGCCATTCTAATCCTTTTATTCTTTCCAAAAGGAAAATGATTCCATATTCAGGGCACTGTGCAAACAATTAATTAGCCTAACGCCAGTGAAAGGCCTAATTGCTCAGTGTTATTGTGCTCATTGGCAGCCAGGCATGACCAAAGAATAGGTACTGTTTTACTAGGGATAAAGAACAACTTTCCAGCTTTTAAAGCTTTTTTGATATTTCAGCATCTAGCAGAACAATTTTTTTTCTTTTTGAATGATGGTGTAATTCTCACTTCCACATGCAAAAAAGCTGGCAGTATTTGGAGACATCTGAATGAGCTGCTATCCAATTAAAAAAAGAGGAGAGGAAAGAGACTCAGCTGGTGTGAAATGACCTGGCTGAAGGGAAGTTGATAAAGCTGTAACTTGCCTGAGTTGAATGACACCTTGGCGTCTCCAGCTGGACACTTCACTCACAGAAGTGCTGTAACATTAAGTAAAAAATGTATTTTTTAAGGTGTGCACCTAAAATTAAAGTACAATCATCCTTAATGCAGCTCGCTTTTCAATGATCTGTTGCTACCAGATGGAAAAGTGCTCTAAATGGATGCAGATGAATTTGTTCACTGTGGACAGGCTCATGAGGGATCAGGTTACAGGAGCTTTAAAAATCTGAATTATTATCATTAATGCATCTCTCATAACAGGGAGATAGAAAGCAGATGCTGACTGAGTATTGACCTAGCCTGAGGAGTATGGGTCCAGTAATTCTTCCTTTAGGCAGCTGATTCTCCTGGGAAAATCCCCAAATATTCAACTGCAATGCTGAATCTGCCTTGTGCAGAGACTGGCAACCAGACTCCTCTTTAAAAGCAATGTGGGTGAATTCTGCTCTCATTCACACTTGCACACCCCCATGGAAGGCACTACAGAAGGCTTTCCAGCAAGGTGGATTTTTGGTGTTTGGAGTGAGGGGTTACAAAAAGAAAGGTGCTTACAATATAGACAAGTACCAGCACGTGAAAAAGGTATGAACAAATAAGAGATTCGTGGCTGAAGGTTACACACACAACGTGAAACAAAGAAGTAAACAAGAGCCTTCCTGAAACCATTTCAGGTCTGTACCTGTTTGTGTAAGCAGATGTTGAAGACTTTGAGACAAAAAAAGAAAAGACAGATCTAAAGATGTCATAGCAGGAATGGTCCTTCAGATGACTGACTATCCCAATAACCTCTGTCAGGCTGATTAACAGCATTCTGCTGAGCTCAATACAGCTGCTACATAACCTTGGAGAGACAGGCACTCCTCACTTGTAAAACAGAAAATTCCAGCAGAACAAGGTTTTTCTTTTCAGTTTATTTTGCAAATCTACCAATTCATTTTATGAAAGTATGAAATCCTAGGTGGTTACATTAAACAGTTACATTACAATCCAGGTAATACAAATAGTAACTACAAAGTTAGTTTTAGGTACTCTTGGATAACAAGTAGATTTTATATTTTTTAAAGTAAGTCACAAAGAAGAGATAGAATAGCCTTGTGATTGTCAGAGACTTTAATTTAAAGCAAGGAAATCACTGTAGATTCTCCTCATCCTACAAAAAGTTAAGAGAGAAACACTTTCAATGTTAATGTTCAATTAGATTCATCAGAGACATTAAGTGCACACATTTACTCTCAGGGTTAACAAGAATAGCTCACAAGTTGTTTGGAAACTGGTGTCAAATTTCATTCCCAGGAAATCACTTTTACCTTTTAACATCACCATTCCTTGCTTTGGATGCATAAAAATCCTGTAAAATGCACAGAGCTCCAAATCCTCTCTAATTGAATTCAGTGGGAGTAGGATCAGTTCCTACATTCAGGAGGTACTCCTGATACACTGAAATCCTTACAAAACATCCTCCTTCCCAGGAATGAAATTCATTTAAGGAACAAAATACTGTAGTAATTCAGGAAAGCTCCCAGCTTTGCTATCCTGCAACTGACACTGCAACTGCATTTCTGAGGGCCTTCATGCATGGTCACTCCTTCCTCTCAACCAGCAATAGGATGTATGGAGACAGCAGGTAACTGCTCAGTAAGAACTTGGAGCTACATAAATAAAGTATGAAAATCAAAAAAGAGAACAAATCAGTCTTGAAACTGCTCTCCTGACACCCATCTGACACTTCTAGTGTCATTCTGCTGCCTGTAAGCTGCCACTTCTGATGTGACATCTGTCAATCATAACTGCTTCTCAGGAAGCAATTAAATAGTTTAGATTTTGTAGTGGCATCTCTCACTGTGTGTGTTTTAGGGGTAACACATCCATATGTTGTGTGTTGTCATGCAACATTTCCACAGAAGCAAGGAGAGCTGTTTATAGGGAAATAAGGCAGGTGAAGGTACATTCTGATGGCTGTGGTACAAAGGAGATTGAAACATCATTCTCTCTTGTAGCCTTCACCTCTTGCATCCTGAAGGGTTCAAACTCTCAAATCTCCCCTGACGTGCAACAAACCTGCAGAACCAATTCTAGTGCAGAAGTGAAGCCAGCAGCTTCCTTCTTCTAAGAGAAATAGATATTTATCCAGAGAGTATCTTTTAACACTGATAACTTCAAAAAAATTAAAAGAAACCAGACAGGTTACACAAAACCACACAAACTTTTCACCTGGACAAAAAGTGCCATCAAACTATGGAAGCAAAAAAAGAAGTCACTGTTGAGGCAGCTACTCAACGTGTGCACAGAAGGCTTTATTCTCCTGAAGCAGACAAAGTTTGCTACAGTCTTGGAAATGGCACCAAGCTGGTGGGAATGTTACTGTAATAAAGGCCAGCAATTTCCTTCCTGACTAACAACACTCTCTCCTGACAAGCCAAAGGCAACTAGGGTGATTTAACTGGTGGCTGACTGCAGGAATTTCCCCAGAAGGTAGTTTAAAATGGTAAGAGATGCTGTCATTTCCCTCTCTCTGATATGGTAACTATAATTCCTTCAGCCCCTTCATTCTGAGCATGTATTTCCACAGACAGCCCCACCCTGCTATTACCACTGTGCCTGCTTGTTTTCCACCTCTACTCATGTAAATGTAATGTCAAATCCTCTTAAGCATCCTGAGCAGCCCTCCAGAATCACTTACTCAACTGACATTTCTGTAGTAATAAGAAAAAAGAGTTGTGTGAAATTAAATGGCACTCCTGTTGCCAAGTTGTTAAAATTATATGGCAATATGCTTCCAGTAGTTGTAAGAAATTAATATGTGGAGTGCTTACAAGCTTTACATCTACTAAATCTCAACAGGATATAAAATGCTATTTAAGTGATATAACTTACAAATGTTAAGGAAAAAAACCAAAACAGCACCAAAGAGTGGAAGAAGAAAGTAGATTCTTGTCTGCACTCTGATTCCTGGAGGCTGGATCTCTAGAGCCAGTGGGAGATCCTTGATGAAACACTTGTGTGTGTGCATGTGTCAGCAGCTGCAGCTCTCCCTTCTGCCACCTCTGCAGCACACAGGCTGGCTCTGTGAGTGAGTCACTCCCCTCCTGCAAACAGCTCAGCCAGCCCCCCACTCTCTCTGCCACTGCCTTCTGACAGGACCAGCCAGAGCAGAGCCACTCAGTGTCACTGCTTTCCACCTGCTTTATTATAATGCTGTTCAGGAAGATGTGCCTGAGACACCTGTCTGCAGATGATAAATTCATCTATTAGCTTTGCCACTATGTGATTACTGTCATCCTTTTCTCACCACAACGTCAAATACAATATAAAACTTTGGATTTTCTCTCGTGAGTGAAATCAGCAAAATGAAAAGCCAGGCAGTGCCAGCAGTGCTGTCACTGCTCCATTCTGTGGGACAGGACCAGGGTAAGGCGCTTTGGCAAGCAGCACCAAGTTTAAGCAACAAGCTTTTAGAATGCACACAAGTTTCCTGCAGATGCACAGAAAACTGAAACCTCCTGGTTGTTCTCTAAGCTGCTTTGAAACTACAACAATTCATTTAATCCAGCAGCAGACCCTGTCACTATTCTTTTCCTAAGTACAGTACATTTTGATAGCAACACAGAAGCACATGACACAAAACAGATTTGTTCAAGCTCACTGTGGTTCTGATGGGCTACACACACCAAGAGGCAACTCAAAAAGTGCACAGAACTCAATTCATCAGGACAACAACACTGACTCAAAGGATTTTCAGCTCAACTTCGTGAAGAAAGAAGGAGCTCACAAAGGAAAAGTTCTTATTGCAAGGTGTACTGCTCAGCTTGGTCACTTCTCACACAGATCTGAAGTATCAAAAGCTACCAAGGAGCCAAGGACAAAGAATTCCTGTTTTGTGACTATTTTAAATATAGCAAGCCTGCTTTAGAAAGAAAAGCCCCTGCACAATATTCCGAACGGCCTTTTCTAGCAGACTGGAATTGTTAAATCAACGCTGGCAGAAAACACCACTTCAGAACTAGCAATTTGGAAAACTTGTGCAGATGGCACTGAGGCAGCTTGTTTGCAGACCCTTTTGGCTCAGCCAAGCTTCTCTCACCCCGTGTGCATGGCCAGGCTCAGCAGGAGCCTTCCTCAGCAGGCACAGAGTGGCAGCTGCCGTGTGACACGGTGTCGATGCTCTGCCCGTGGCACTGGGGGTGGATGGACACCTGCACGGCGATCTCCTGGCCCGGCTCGCTCAGGGAGCCATCGTCCGAGTCGCCGGCCGGGGAATGGCTGCGCTTCATCTCCGTGCTGCCGGGGAACAGCGCGGCCTGCGCCCCGCAGCCGGGGGGCTGCTTGTCCTCCTTGCCCACCTCGTCAGGATCGTCCACCCGCACGGCCTCGAAGATCTCCTCCATGAACGCCCTGCAGTTGAGGATCAGCGGCGGCAGGGGAATGCTCCTGGCGAGCTCCTCGATGTACCGAGCAAACTCCATGGTCTTAAACTGAGTGACTTTGGCCAGCTCGAGCGTTTTGGCAGATGTGATGATGGGGATACGCTTGGCAATCTCGAAAGCTTTCTGCAGCTTCTCTGCCCCCTCCGTCCGGAAGAACTCGTTGATGGCCTTCTCTGTTTTGCGGAGGTGGCTGCTCATCATGCACAGACGGGTGATGTTCAGAATGAGGGTGATGGCAAAGGCAACGAGGCACACAATCATGTAGTAGATGCTCATGTCCCCTGAGGTGAAGATAACCCTCAGGGTGACTGTGTAGTACAAGGTCTCATTATGGTTAATGCCTGCACATGTGTACCGGCCCCGGTCAGCAAAGCTGACCTTTGTGATGTTGAGGGAGTTATCAGCAATCCTCCACCGGTCACCTGCAGAGGGGTTAGAAATAAACAGAGCTCATGAAACAAAAATCCCAGGGTAAACATCAACAGGAGTCAAAGCTTGGCAGTGAGCAGTCCACTTCTAGCATAGTAACAGTGCACCAAGGACTGAAATGACTGAAATGTCCTTTTCATGCTTGACAAAGAAAGCCACAACCCACTTACTCATCCTACTGCTTAATGGTAAATTAATCTGCATGCTTGCTACACTACTTCTACTTCCTTCTCTCATCTGCACTTTCCAGTGTGCTCCTGGCCTGCTGGTTCTTTCTAATTCTTAACTAGGGCTTCTCACCCCATGTTAAAAGACTGTCCTCTATGAAGTCTAATTTTCCATACGTTCAGAGTCAAAAGTCAAGTGACCCATGAAAAAGATCAGTCTGTAAATGGCTCTGTTGGCAAAAGAACCCAGAATTTTCTTTAGACGGTTTTCTGCTGAGCATGCAGTGCTGACATGCAAAACGCAAGTAAAAAGAAATCAATACAAGAAGTTTTATACAGCATTTGCTGTGCATTTATAACTTAGAGGGAAAACTGTTTTCATAACTCATTTCTTCTAATTACTCTGCTTTGAACTGTTTTCATAACTTATTCTTCTAATTACTCTACTTTGAACTAATCTCCAGATGGCATTATAGCTACAAAAAGGTTACTGAATACTTAAGGCAGAAAGATGGCCTCCAACAAGATCCTATCAATTAGTTCGATGACCTTCATTAATACTAATAGAGAAAAACACATGCATCTCTAAAACATCTTTTTAAATTAAAAACTGCAGGGATAAAACTGTAAGAGCCAATGGCTAGAAAAATATATTCCACTTCGGTTCAAAAGGGTTAAAAAGCATGAATTCTATCTTTGGCCATTACATATCATGTTACTTTCCACAGTCTCACTTATGCATAAATCAAAAAATAAATGTACTAAGTATGTTTTAAAACATATCCGGTAACAAAATTAAAACACCAACTGTGAGCTCAAAATGTTGCAAGCTGTGGAGAATTGTGTTTACATTTGGAAAAACAGAATTTAAACCAGAGCTGTAATAAATAAAACCATCAGTCAGTATGGGGTAAGATGAAGACTCATTTCTTCTGAATGGACTAGTGGGATGACTCTTGAACCTCATTCTGTGGGGCACCAAAGCAGGATGGATGGGCTGGAACAGAAGTACCCAGGTGTAATTCCCACGCAACATTTCAGAGGGCAAGGGAATTTGTTTTGTTCTCTCCTTATCTCCCAACTGTAAAAATGGGAGGATAGGAAGAGAAAAGTGTAATAAAATCCCAGAGGTTTTCCAATACTATTTAAAAGGGGAATAATGATGGATAGAAAACAGCAGGAAAACTCACCTTCATTTTTCTGTTCAAGCAGGTGTCCTCTGGAGTTATACCAAAGGATATGTTCATACTGGCTGATGTTCAGTTTACATTCAATTAAAATACTGGTCCCCTCTTTGGCTATGATATCATGGTGTGCTGGAGAACTTATTAAAGCTTGAGACACTGCATGAAGCGATGCATTCAAAGACCCAAAAGCAACCGTCCTGTTAAAAGCTACATTTTCCACTGTGAATCCAACTGACAGATCAGCACTAAGAGCCAAAATTAACAGGCAATAGCTGAGCTTCATGGAAAGCTAGTGAAAACTCTTCTTTCATTTAATTTGGAGAAATGAGGTCATATGATATTAAGCTGTCTGTATTGCTCTGAGATAGTAGAGGAAGCTCTTGATTTGTTCTGTGATGGAAAATGTCTGGGATCCAAATGCACTTTCAGGACCATCAATATTTGAAGTGGAAACTGGAAATAAAACTGAAAAAAAGCAAAAAACAACCAAAGCAATAAGTTTATTAATGACAGTAAGGTTACCATGTATTCAAATTTAATTTCCAGTAAACAGATTTCGATTAGCATAATACAAACTGTCAGCTGAGAGGTTCCAAATCAGAGCTTTGCTCAGAACAAAGTAATAAAATGAGGGTAAGAAGGCATTAACACAACCTCCAGTCCACTAGATGTTCATCTTCCCAACCAAATAAATAATCTCTGGAACAATAATTATTAAGGGGAAAAAGGTTTTACAAAAAGAACAAATGGTTCAGACTACTCGAAATGCACAATTATCTTTAAAAGTGTATTCTGCATTTGTTACCAGAGAAAAAGTGCTTTCTTAATAGAGGAAGAAAAGAGAGAAAGAGGATGTGATTTTTGCCTCCCTCTGCACCAATATCAAAGTGCTTTTAAGCTCTGGTTCTCTAAAGCCAGTCTTTCATTTACCATCCAGAGAAAAACCAAAATGTGCGCGCGTACACACACACACACACGCGCGCGCGTAATTTTTAGCACTAACAAATACTTGATTTTAGGGGCACAATGGATATTAGATGTTTAAATACTATATAGTATGATTTAATTACTTGAGAAAAGTCTCCTGGTTGTTATCTACAGCCAGAATAGGAAGTGCCTTTCTGAATATCAGGACACTGATGTCTACATGTATTTCCTTTTTTACAGTATCTTTTGTTGCTGCTGCATTTTCTAAGTCAACTTCCTATTATTCTTGCTTGTTTTACAATGAGCTCCTGTTGAAAATCTTTTAGTTTATGCCACTTGATCTCAGCAGTCAGATACTATTCATTGTCTTCTCTACCCAAACTTCATAGCAGTGTGAAAAATTGTTTTGTCTAGGGACAGATACTCTTCAAATTAATGTGCACAAAAGATATTTTAAGACATTAGGATACAGCCTTTAATTTTCGGTCTTTTGCACACAAGCCAGAATAAAACCAACTTGTAACAAAATGAGATGACTGATAAGAGACAATCTGTAATCAATTTTCCTGGAAGCCTGATTCAAAAAAATTTCTAATCCAATATGTGTTCCCTGAAGTTATGATTCCATCTAGACTGCTCCAGAGCCTTAAAACACCATTTACAAAGTGCAGAAGCTACAAGCTCAAATGTTATCCTAAAAAATATCTCATTTCATACCATGGACTGTGTGACTTCAAATTTATCATCTTTTCTTCTACAAATAACAGATGTTAGTGGAAGTGAATTTCATAAATAACACAAAGGGACCCATTTACTTAATAAATAATGCAGACACTTTTCATTCTTCTAGAATTACCAATTAACACTATCTAGAGCACTTATGAAAAATAATGTAACATGCATAAAAACAGGTAATTTCTAGTAATTGTCTTTCCTCAGAGACAAACTAAGCATATTCAAAAAGGGGAATTCTTCTGATGCTATCCAGACTAGGAATTTTTTCAGTGAAAGTTAATTTGCCGAAGGTCAAATCATATTCCAGACTTGACATCTGATGAGAAATGTGTTATCTGACCCATTTCCATTTCTGCTGTGGCTATTGCCAAGACCAGTTTAACAAAGAAGGCAAAGAAGACAGCTGTGTCCAACTCTCCTTCAAGCTTGACTAACCAACCCACTCACTGACTCCTGCAAGAGAAACTGGAAAACAGGCTCCCTACTTGTTTCTCTGTAAACAGCAATCCCTTCATCTGCCTTCTTCTTTTTCTTTTTTTTTAATCATTGGCCCCACTCTGTTTTCTATCACGCCTCTTGTCCTTTCATTTAAGATGAGACTAGCGCAGAGAACTCAATTATACCATTGTGCTGGAGAAGCTACTTTCCCACAGCTAAACAGTTAAAACCATTACCAAAGCCTCTTTCATTCCTGTTTTTCACCAGCTACACTTTAGGGAAAGTGTTACTGAGTCCTGCTGCCTCTGAAGAAGACCATACTATGCACAGCAATAGCACAGGTCTGAAAAAAATAAATTACTATGGCTGCTGTTGATCAACAACTGTTTGAGGGTTTTAACCTTCCATTTTCAGAGCCCTGGTATTTTCAGAGTGCTTCAGAGCCTGCAAAAAGCTGCTGATGCTGACCTGCTTGTTTTGGCAACCTTATGCAGACGCACACAGACTGGTAGTGGTTTGTGCACCACTGACATTTGGGCTGCTTTAAAGGTCTGTCACAGCTTGTGGTGGCAAGCGAGGTGCTGTGGTCCCAGACCTCCAGCTGACATCACCCTATGACCCAGCTGCCTTCAGCTAAAAATGCACTTTTGCATCCATCAGACTTGACTTCATAGGGCCTGATTTGGTTAAAACTGACAACAGTTCTGCAGCAAAAACAAACCCTCATCTTCACCCTTGAATCACAGGCACATAATAACTTCCAGTCCTCTAAAACAATAGCCTCCCAGATGATACTTTAGATTTATTAGAGAATAATCCCAGAGCCTCTTGTACTTTGCCTGTGCTATTGTCATTTTAAATTATTAAATTTCAATTGTTAAGGCTTCCAAGCGTCTCTGACGTTTCTCCTAAATGACATTAGGAATCTCACTCATTTATTTAACACAAGAAATACTCAGCAACATTTTCCCTCATAAGAATAATTATCTTCAGTAATTGCATATGCTCTCCACTATACTTGCACTGAGCCTGCATAATGCATAAACCATTGGTGATGGGTCATTTAATTTTACTATTAAATTCTTCGAGGTCTGATTTATTAGAAATTGTTTGTCTTTTGGAAAAGCCATTATTTCTAAGCAGACAATGATCTCTCACTGCAGAGTGCTGGGAACAATAACATGATTTGCAAAATCCATATTCTTCATCCATTGCACTTATGCAAAACAGCTGCTGGAGCTGATAAAGGACCCAAAAAGGATAAAGCGTGATCAGTGCCAACATCCCGATTCTTCAACAAAGTGTTAAGCTCAATCAAGATGAAATGTGCCAGAATAGAAACTGGCTATCTTACAACTGAACCTGAAGCTGAGCTCAACACATTTAACCTTTATTAAACCGTAAGTTGTAACAACAAATAGCAGTGGAAAGATAAAAATCTGTGATGCATGTGCTTGTATGAGTCATCCTTGGCTCCTACCCTGAAGAAGTGTATTTGTGTCTAACTTAGAGCACTCTAAGTAGTCCCACTGAGGTCAGTGGAAGCACTGATAGTACTTAAAATTACACACATTTATATGGCACTGCAAAATTGGGGCCCAAGAGGTTGCAAGTTATATGGTTTTACATTCACTGCTTTTAACATCACTTCATACCTGGAGTAGCATGAGGCAATAAACTGAGACACACCTGACAAAGCACAGGCTGCTGATTTCTTGCAGAAATACCATTTGCAAGCCCCCTCTGACCCTCGGTCAAAGCAGGGAGACGCATTTGGCCCTGCAGACAGGAACTCTTGGGAAGTTTATGAACACAGACAGCATGGCCTTGACAAGAACCATTCCGGGTGCTCCCAGGCTGCAGGGAGGGCTCACCTTCTGCTGGCACCAGCCAAAGCTCTGCAGGGAAATGGGCAGCACCAACAGCCCAAAAACCAACCTAAGGGCAAACCCACAGCACACCAGGGCCAGCCTCGCAGCCTGATGGGTTTTTGTTATCCTGTGCACAGCCCTTGGCTGCCTGACATCGCACCGGCTATGCACCAAAACAGGCTTTTTCCCCATCAGCTAAAAACGATCAGGCACAACGTTTCACTTAACGTTACCCTGTGCTCACAGCCCCGGTATGCTCCAAGTTCGCTTGTGGAGAAGCGCTGGTCCCGCCGGGCTGGTGGTGGCAGTGGGACACAGGGCACGGCCACACCGCAGCCGAGGGCACCGGGCCACGGGCGGGTGTCACTGGGGCATGATGTCATGCCAGAAACACAACACACCCAATATTCTGGGCTGGAAGAAAGCCACCAGGATCAGCCAGCCCAACTCTTGGCCCGGCACAGGACAATCCCAACAATCGCCATGCCAGGGAGCGCTGTCCAAACCCCCCTGGAGCTCTGGCAGCCTCGGGGCCGTGCCCATTCCTGGGGAGCCTGGGCAGCGCCCAGCACTCTCTGGGGAAAGAACCTTTCCCAAAATCCAACCTCACCCTGCCTGACCCAGCTCCAGCCGTTCTCTGGGTGCTGTCCGTGTCACACAGAGCAGAGCTCGGAGCTGGCCCTCAGCAAAAGCTGCAGACCCCGACGAGCTCTGCCCTCAGTCTCCGTTCTCCATCCTGAGCACACCAAGTCACCCCAGCCGTTCCTTACGTGGCTTTCCCTCGAGGCCCCTCACTACTTTCGCTGGCCCCAAACCCTATTGTCCCTATTTCCACGCCAAAACGCGAGGCGGGACACGGGCCCGCGGCCTCCCCTCCGGCGCTGCCCCCCGCCCCCGACGCTGCAGCCGAACCTGGCGGTCGCGCCGCTCTCACCGGGACGAGGGTTCCCGGCCCTGCCTGTCCCAGAGCTCCGCCGCCACCGCCGGCCCCGCCGCCCGGACGCGCTTCCCCGGGCTGAGGCCGCTTCCGGGGCAGCGCCGGGGCCGCTCTGCGCCGGCCTCGCTGCTCTCGGTCCGCCCGGAGCCGCGGGGGCCGCGCCGACCGCCGACGGTGAGGGCGGCACAGGGCCGGGGCTGTGCGGGGCATAGCGAGCCCCTCAGGGAGAGCGCTCTGGGGCGGCTCTGGGGCAGGCGGCACCGTGCGCGGTGCTCTGGGCACCTGGCGGGCTCCTTGTGCGGCAGGAGCTCCGCGGGGAGGTCTGGGGAACTTGGGGTGCCGTACGGGGCAGCCCCGTGTGGGCTGTGGGACTTTGGGGGTCTCCTGGGGAAGCGGAGGCACGGAGTGGGGAGGGTGCCCGGGTGACCCGGGGTCGCTGTGGAGGGTCCTGGGCTGATGGGGTGGCGGTCCCCAGCCCGCACCCGGCGCTGTCGCTTTCCTTCGCTTGAGGCCATCGCTTCCCCGTTGGTGTGGAAGTTGTGGGGGCCGCTGTCCTGAACACATCAGTGAGCGCCTGGCCGGAGAAACAGTGTCACCCCAGTGTGGTCCTGGCGGCCCTGCGGTTCTCGGCCCGGCCCTGTCTGGCCCTGCAAGTCCCTTCACTGCCAGAGGAGCCCGGACGGTGACAGAAGGGTCCCGAGAACAGCGTGACAGCCCTGCTCATCATCTCCATCCCCGCTCATCATCCCCATCCCCTCCGCCGTGCTGGGGCGGCTGGAGCTCAGCGCAGCTCCATGCCCTGCAGTGCTCACCCCCAAGTACACAAGTGACCCAGTCGCTGCCTCCCTGCCTGCTCAGCCCTCTGACAGCTGTCCCCTTGTCTCCTACACCCCTCAAACCAGCTATCCCAAGCGATTTGTTTTCACTTTTATTTTGGTGGAACATGTAATAGGTTTAATTATCGGAGTCCGTTTTGTACCTTCATTTGTTTTTCAGAGTTAGCAAACTGTTTTTTTTTCCTGTGGAGAGGGTGTGTCAGTTAGGTAAAGCCACGTGTCCCTGTGGGACTTTAAACTTCCAAGTATGAGGTTTCTTTGAGTCAGAAATAATTTTGTGTACACACATGGGGGTACGTGTGGCAACGTTGTTGTGTTTAATTATTTAAAACACCAATGTGATGCTCTTGAACTAATGTCAAAGTGCAAGGGAGTGATTATTTTATTTGCTTTGCTTTCTACGGGTATTTGTAGTCATGTCTGAGGAAAACAGTGGTGAAAATCTGAAAGATGAAACCTCTTACGAAGCTGGAAATGAGCAGAAGACAGAGGAACTTGGCTGCTCTGAGAGCAATGAAGGAAAAGAAGAAGAGACTGTGCCTGTGACTCGGAAAAGACCTGAACCCAAGCCCCCAAGCCAGCCTGCTGCCACAGAAAAGCCTGCAGGTGAAACCACCAAGGTATGTTCTGTGCTTGCTTGGAAAGATGTGACTTCACATTTCACGGCTTTGAGCACAGGAGAGCTCTGAGCATAAGCCCCCTCTCCTTTCTGAAAATTCACATTGCTGTTCTCTGAAATGAAAAAACTGCACAAAAATCATGTCACAGATTGTTTGTGTTCCTTTCCTCACTGTAATGCCTGCATCAGTCTTCTGTTTTTCTTCATTAAAGGTCTCAGATCCTCCTGCAGTTCAGACAGGGTGGGGCTACTGGGGAAGCTGGGGGAAATCTCTTCTGTCAACTGCGTCTGCTACCGTAGCTACTGTAGGTAAGGCTCTTTCTGGTATTTGATAAATATTTTAATCATGTTTTGTGTCTGAAGCTGATGCTTTAGAACTTGTTTCTAGAGAAGGGGATTTTAGTTATAGTGCCCGTTATTGGAAAAATGTCAAGGGAATTGTTCAAGTAATGGGAAAAGCTTGTACCAGAAGGTACAGTGAGATTAAGGAGATATGCACAGACAGAATTACTGTCAAGTTTTTAAGGCGTTTATGTAATTTTCACCTGGTATTTTAAACTAGTATTCCGCCAATATTTACAACTTTATTTAAAAGCTAAGATGGAACCTTGGTTCATTACATTAGTAGGGGGGATGGATAGAAGGAGGTTTTAGTGCTGCTTAAACTGTTTTGAACAGAAGGAATCCAGAGTAATAAAAAAGAATATGCAGCTCTAATCCTATTTCTGTTCTGATTTCTGCCTTCTCTAGGTCAAGGTATTTCAAATGTCATAGAAAAAGCAGAAACAACCCTTGGGATCCCCAGTCCTAGTGAAATCTCAACAGAGTCTAAAGATGCTACAAGAGGTCAGTTTTGTACTGCATAAAAACAACCCTGGAATGTTTTCCATAACATAATCAGCCCCAAAATAACATCACCTTACTCTGCACTTTGCACCTTGAGACTGATAATAAAGTCATTAAAATAATACTCTCTTGTTTAGTTCTGTTGGCTCTGAAAAGTAGAGAGGAAAATAACCTGAATTGTAGGCTTGCTCCTAGCTGATATTTGGTGTTTGTTGATTTCCTCTACTCTGTGCCTGACACGATCTTTTGTTTTTTTGAAATCAGGAAGTTAATTTTTTGCCTTCTAATGCAGGATGTGAGAATCCTGCTGCCAGCAGCGCTGAAGCAGCTGATGATGGCAGCTCCTTCCCTATTGCTGGGGCTCTTGAAGTTTTAT
Source organism: Sialia sialis (assembly GCA_009812075.1). Taxonomy (NCBI): domain Eukaryota; kingdom Metazoa; phylum Chordata; class Aves; order Passeriformes; family Turdidae; genus Sialia; species Sialia sialis. The sequence goes on along the minus strand of VRYO01001726.1, from coordinate 4,021,467 downwards.
CAACCATCTCTACTGCTGTCCAAAGCACAGTGAGTGAGTGGGGATTGCAGCAGAAAATGGGTACAAGGGAGCTTTGGGGTTTTGGCCTTTTCATCTGAAGCATTTTAAGAGGAAACTTCATTTTGACATTTGTGGGATTCATGGTGATAAACTCTTCCAACCTTCAGACAGCCCTTACACTGGGCCTTGCTTCTAAATGGTACCTGATGTGAAAGATGTCTTGAATTTTGATAGTTCTGTATTGAATGTTGGTACATAACAAAAAAAATCCTAATGGTGATTGTGCAGAGTGTGCATTTCTGTGCATGTCACCTCTGTACTCTGTCATCTCTGCCTTTCCTTTGGACTAGTCAGGTAAATGTGGGGTCAGACTCATTTCTGCAGTATTTCCACTGATTTCCACAGAACTAGAGATGAAATCCATTCTCCTCTTCAAAAACACATGTGAAACTAGCCAAATGGGCTTGGAAATCAGCTTGCTCCTATGACTATGAGAAATGCACTTCAAAGGAAGCTATTACCCTTAGAAACTGCTTTTGTGATCTGCTGTCTTGTCAATTTGCCTGGGAATCTGAAAGAGCTGCAGATGGAAAGCTGGCTTCTGCTTCTGCTTTTAAGGCTCAAACACAAGTTAGCAGTCCAAATCCACAGGTCTGATGTTTTCTCGTTGGAAGGATGAGAACTGAATACTGTAATGTGCTGAGAACAGCTTGTTCACAAACTAAAAAACAATGTATTTCCCATCAGATTGCTGCAGCTGTCTGGATGCTGTAATAAGCTATTGGGTGATAATGTGCTGTGGCTCTTTCCATGTCCTGCTGCTCTCTTTGTGATGATTAGGGTTGAATCTTAGGGTGACAAGGACCAATTTGGCTTTTATGTGAGTGCCCAGCATAAGATTGCCGATAAAACCGTCCCAATTAAATTTCTTCAATTTCTTCCATTTCTCTGAGTTTTATGTGCTGTCTTTATCCAACTCTGATTCCTAGGGTAAAAGTGTTATTAGTGGGGGTCTGGATGCCTTGGAATTCATCGGGAAAAAGACAATGGATGTAATAGCTGAGGGAGACCCTGGATTCAAGAAAACAAAGGGCTTAATAAACAGAACCTCTACGTTATCTCAGGTACAGCAGCTCCCTATCAGCACCTCATTGGTTTCTCTCATCTCTTTTCCCTTCTTTTGTGGTCTTGTCATTAAGGAACCATTTTTGCTATTGAGCCCAAAGCCTTCTCCTTCTGTATTCTCTATCTCCTGGCACTGTCACGAGGCCTCTGCTTTTCTTTTTCAGGTCTTACGAGAGGCAAAGGAGAAAGAAGAGCAGCAGACAGCTACCGAGGTTACCATGGCTACTGAGAAGAAAGCCCATTATGGGTTACTGTTTGATGAGTTTCAGGGTCTTTCACATCTGGAGGCCTTAGAGATGCTTTCCAGAGAGAGTGAATCAAAGGTAATGGCCTTGAGCATTTTGCTTTCTATTTTGAGTTCAGCTAAGCAGGGGAAAAAGGATTAGAAATACATGTATATACATGTAAAATCAAGTGCTCAGAACTTGTTGTAAAATGATTACAGAACGTCCCTTTGATCCTTTCATTAGGATCTGGTGTTTACCTTGGGAGCAGTTTGTCCTGCCCTCAGCTCCTAAAGCCATTCCCTTTATCCCAGCCAGCCTTAGTTCCTGCAGGTCTCCAACTTTTCATGAGTTACTGTCCTCACACCCACTGGTTTCTACCTTGGCCTGCATTTTCCATCCTGTTGGATGGATTTATTGATTCTCTCTTTGGCTTGCTGCCCCTAACCAGGTGAAAGCAGTTCTGAATGCCCTCTCTGGAGAGCAATTGGACGCACTTAAGGAGGAAATGGAACAACTCAAAGAAGCATTTTCTTTACCTGAATTCTTTGAAGAAGAAGAGGAAGAAAAGAAGGGTAAGAGAGCCCCAGGTTCTGAGAAGAGAAGCTGGTTCTCAGTGCAGAACCAGCCAGCCCTGATCAGTAGCAATGGGCATAATGCCAAATTCAGGTTATTCTTTAGCTGGATGTTTAATCCTAAAGCCATCTCTCTCCAGGGGCATGACAGGTAGCAGCACCCTTAATCTCTGAGAAGCTGTGCAGCTAATTGTGTAGCAGGAATGATTCCTTGCCAGAGCAGGGTTAGAGCTGTTTGACTCATGGGCAGTTCATACAACTGACCCTGAGCCAAGATGCTAATTCAGAGAGAAAGTGGGTTTCCTTGATCAGGAAGAGAAAACTCTGAACAGAGTTGTCCAACGGGTGGGAGAGCAAAAAGCCTTTTTATTTGTTTTTTAAATGAGAGTTAGCCACACAGAGCAAAAGATTCAGAGGTACCTTTGCACACAAGAGCCCTGATTCTTGAGAATTACATGGATTTAAATGTAAATTTCTTGCATTGCTTTTACCTAAATGCTCATCAGGGAGGGCTTACACACCTGCACTTGCTATCATTCAACACTTAATGTATCTTTTATATTTGCACATAATGGATCTCACATCTGCTGTGCCATATATAATAGGAGAACCATAGGCTCTAAGTGATATTTCAGACTCTCCAAGGTGATGTGCAAGTTAGTGTGTTATAAAAGGCTGCCTGTAAAAAAATAAAAAAAAAAAAAGAAAAGGAGTTACCCTAGCTACAAAACCAGAATTGAGAAAGCAAGAACTAACCTTCAGGCACTGATGTCTCCACCTTTGCAGAACTTACCTTAGAAATTGTATTTGAAAGGACTGGGTTTGATGTGCTCTTGCCCGAGGTGATGATTCAAAGAGAAAGAAAGGAAACAGTTGACAGACTTGTGCAGAACTAGTTGGGCATTGAAGTGCTGCTTATTCCTGAATCTGTCCTTTGTGTGGATTCTTTAACCTTTCCTGTCCTTTAGGAGATGAGGAGTTCACAAAAGAAGTAACAGAGTTGTTTTCAGAATTGCACATCTCCTCCACACCGCTCAAAGTGATCACGGTGAGTTATTTTCCATATTCTAAAAGCTAGAGAGTTTCCTCACAGGAATGGCTTCTCTTCACCTGCTTTGCTTGTGAAAATATCCAATACACAAAACCAAGCCATATTTTAGATCTTTTGGCAATGGTAGGCAAAGGAGATGGGCCTTTATGGGGCAGAATAATCTGAGCCTTTAGCCACCACAGTGAAAAAACCTACAGTCATGAGCTGAAGGTCTCCTCTTGGTACAAAGCACCTGGTTTTACTGTGTTCAGGAGCTGGTATGAGGAAGAATCACCTTTTTTGCCATCATTTCACTACCCTTCAGATCCACCAAGTGGCAGCAGCATTCTGCAGACATGTATTTAAAGCACCTCTGATAGTTTGGTCTTGTTGGTAAATTCCAGCCCCTGGTGCTAGAGAAACAACTGCCCTCCACTACATCAGTGCAGCCAAACTTTTGAAAAATCCTGAAGGCACTGGGATAATTTGTCCTGGTTCTTCTCAGTAGTTCAGAAGGAGTTGTAGCTGCTTCTTTCCTCTGGAGAGATCCAATACTCCATTGTCTTGTGCAGGGGGGCTTCATTCCAGTCATTAAATATCATGGCACATCTTGCTACAGGTGAGGACATCTGCTCATGAGTGGATAGCACAATTCAACAGCAGTCTTCCTAAGGAAGAAAAAGAAAATGAAGAAAACCAAGAAGTAGAATCCAGAGATGCTGACCAGGATGCTAAGAAATCAGTAGAGGTAACTGAGTAATCAAGGAAAAGAATATCTTTCTGCAGAGTTTATCTGGCTGCTGAGTTGTAGTTGTGACTCACAGGGTTTATGGGTTTCTATTTCTGTTTGGGTTCTGAGGTCTGAAAGGGCAGTGATAGTATGTTGTGTGATTGACTTGTTTGAAGTAATAAAAGCTGCTGGTTTTTGTGTTGTGTTGAGAATTTTTGTCACTCTTTGCAGGATATTCATGCATTTGCCATAAGAAGCCTGGCAGAGCTGACAGCCTGCTCCATTGAAATGTTTCACAAAACTGCAGCTTTGTTTCTCTATGGTCAGAAAGAGGAGGTGACAGCCACAGACAGAGCCAAGTCTCTTTCACAGTGAGTTCATCTCTCAGTAAAATGGATAGCATATAATTACTGATTAAACTGTCTAATAATTCTTTGGAAATCCATACAATGCAGGGCTCTTGAATTCTGCACAGATGTTTAAATTTGGGAATTGAGCAAATTTGTGAATTTGTGATAGGTGGCATCATTACCTTCCAACAGAACTCAGCTGTCTCTTTACAGCTTAAAGACATTTCTTGATAAGAGGAAACCCTTCTTGAAAGCTTTGTGTAGCCTAGAAGAATATTTGCCTTAAGCTTGTGCTATTCAGTAGGCAGAGGTCGAAAACATGACAAAACAGTTGAACAAAATTGATTCCTGATTACTTCTTTTTTAATCATTAGTGTGCTTGGTACATGAGATGGCAGAATTACTGCACAGGAGACACTTGGCATGTGTCTGAAATGTGCAGTACTTTCTAATTCAAAGAATGATACTTGCCAGTAAAAAAAGGCAAGTTAGTACTATTGCTTCTGGAATGGATGTATCCTCTGAGTGCTCTTTAAGATCTTCTCCTTTAGTTATTTATTTTCCCATCTTTCCCCTCTCTATTTTATCTGGGAAACTTCAGACTCTTCATACACTGTTTATATCAATTTTGGTTTAATTTAACTTAATAAGCATAGAAACAGGGCATTTATGTTTTAGAGGAATGCTGAAAGAAACTTCATTTTGAGGACTGTGTTTACTTCATTGTTTTCCCTGTCTCGTTGCACAGACTGACGATCATGCTGTGTAAAGAGCTGTCAGCTTTCTCCAAAGAGTTCACAACATGCTTAACGACTGTAGGGGTAAGAGTTGCACCACAGTTCTTAGGAATGAGATGTGGTTATTTGATAACAGCCTTGGGATCTTTGCCAGGAACTGCTTTTTGGTTTTGCCTCTTTACATGTGCAGTTTTTAACTTGGGAACTGATCTTTTATGTCAGGGTTCCTCAAACTGTGGCATCTGAGCTCTCAGGAGCTTGGCACAGAGTGGGGGGTGGGAATTGATGCTCACAGTGCTAAGGATACAGAGGCAAATAAAGTTTGGGAGCCTCTTGTGGATTTTTCAAAGCACTTGGGTGTTCCTGGAGATGGTATCATCATCTCTGGATTCTGTACTTGTCCCCAGTTCATTTGAAGATGTGATGTGTATTCATACCCCACCTGTGCTGGGCACATGCAGGTTCCTTTGTTCTTATTTGCATGCTACAAGGCTGCTAAGCTTGTGGCTTAGCTTTCCTCTAGTTAAGGGAGCAGTGGTGGTTTTGAACTTACTGAGGGTTTAGTTTTATCTTGCTTGAAGAAATGTGATCAAATTTTCAATCAGGATAATATATGTCTGATCTCTGCAGGTCAAAGAGAAAGCAGATGTGCTTAATCCCTTAATCACTGGAGTGTTTTTGGAGGTCAGTTATGTTAACGTTAAAACTTTAAGCTAATACTTTAAAAATAGATGTGCTAGTTCTTCCCACTTTAGGATCCTTATGCATGCCAAGATCTCTAACCCATGGTCTAAAATTGTGCTTACCTGTCTAATGACATGAAAGTTTTGATAAATGTCTGTAGATTTGCACAAGAGATGAGTTACTTAGTGAGGAGTGAGTGTCAGCTCACAGTTATGATGGGTCAGGAGACACAGATTAAATTCAGCAGTCTGGATTTTTAGAATTTAAATGTCCAAAGTTAAACCTTAGAACAAGTTCAGAAATTAGCATGCAAGAATCCCAACACTTCCTTACTGTTAAATTGGTTCTCAAGCTTGCAGAGCTCTGGGGTAGCTCTGTGGTAGGAAAGGGGTGTTTCATGTTCATGTGTTCTTCCTTCCTGCCACAGCATGCTCTGCTTCTCCTACAAATAAACGCTTTTCTTCTCTTACTGAGAAGAGTGTCCTGCATTTGGATTAGAACTCATCTTGTTTGGCAGTCTTTAAACCATTTTCTTTTTTTGCATACTGGCATAAAGCCCCTCAAAAACTTGACATAAAATTGATTTCTAGAATTAAGCCTTTAAAATCCAGCAAGCACTAGACTCCTGTTTTTTCTGTGTAATAATCAATGCTGTTTGAAATGAGTATGTGGTGAGCAAAGCTGATTGGTGGTGTAGCTATTCATGTGTGTATTTTGATTTTTGTTTTCACAGGCTTCAAACAGTGCTTCCTATATCCAAGATGCCTTCCAGCTCTTGTTGCCTATACTGCAGATCTCTCTTATTGAGGCTAGAACGGAACTATCACAGTAATAAAAAACCTTCTAATTAAGAACTTTTTGACCTTCCCACTTCGTAGTTTCCATGCTGGAGAATGATGTAATGGCTCTTATTAAAGGGAAAAAGATGAACTCTGCTCACTACTGCTGCAAGAATGGTGATTAAGTGCAGTCTGGCAATGACAGCTCTTACAGCACACTGAGAGATGTGATTAGCATAGTCCAGGCTGGTGGACAACGTGACAGACTTAAAGTGCAGATTGCTTCTCTGTTTCATGGACTGTCTGTGTCTTTTCACTGAAATCTCTCTGCTGTATGTGTTAACAAGCTCTTTGTGTTCACAGCCCAGAGAACTTCTCCAGTGCTGAAGAGTAGCAGCTGGCTAGTTAGAGTTAGCTAAAATCATGGTGTGATTTTTAAGTCAGACATAATTGGATTCCTGATAGCTCTGCGTTCATATTGAAGCGAATATTAGATAGGAGGTGCAAGAAAAGGCAAATTTTTGTGATTATGAACCTTGCAGTTGCTAGACTGAGCAGAATTGAGCAGAGAGGATTCCTGATCAAGCTGTTATTGCTGAAGAGAAGCTCGGCTTCCTGAAGATGCCTGTACTGACTCAGGGATGTGGGACAGGGACTCTCACCAGGGGGCTGTTTCTCATTCTCTCATGCTGTGCTTGCTTCAGCACAAGCTGGGAAAATGCTGATCTGGCCCTGAGAATGCAGGTACTTGGCTTTATAGCAATAAATGAGAGCTGACTAAAAGGGATTGATTCGTGTTTAGGCACTTAAATGAGAGAATTCAGCAGGAGGATTCCCCTTTTTCAGGGCAGCTTGACATGTCAGCCACAGACTGTTCACAGATTCACATACTGCTTGTCTTCTCTTTCTGTGGAAAAACACTATAATGCAGTGCTCCTTCTTGGAAGGTATGTATTAAAGTAGGGAGAAAGGCAGCAATTTGGTTCTGTTAGTAGGAGTTCTAATTTGCCTCAGAAGCTGCTCCACGTATGGTATCTGTTTCTTTGTGCTGTGCAAGTTCCCTGCTTTGTTCCTTTATCTTTTGAGCCTGCCCATGGGGAGGCAGCAGCCTCTGTTGGAATCACAAGAGCAGAAATGCACAACTAAAATGGAATTTCAAGAAGTCCATAATAGCTAATCAGAGGTGACTGAGTGTCACACCTGCCTCTGCACTTGCTCATTGGCAACAATGATGCTCAAATCCCCTTCTGAAAATCCTCTGGGTTTTAGCAGGTCTTGCACATCTCTGCTATACTGAAGGCTTAGAACATATCTCTGCTCTGGTTGTGCAGTAGAGAAGTGTTTTTGTATTAGAATACCTTTTGGCTAATGCTGTGATTTTATATATATGGAAAAAACCCTGCCTTAGTCATGGTTAGACTGATCAGATCTCTAAAGAGAAAGCTTTTTTTGGCATCTTAAAACTGGACTTGAAAGGAGTGTGTCTGGAGTAAAAAAAATCTGCACTACAATAAAATCTGTATTTTTTTCTTCCGTTGGTTGACAGCATTATTAAATAAAGAATTTGTTTTGACAACCGTTTCAGTTAACAGCTATCAAGGTAGCAGCGGGCACAAATGAAATAAAAGAACTGTGTGGTTTTTTCTCAGCCCTGATGGTGATTTTTGGGGCAGAGCTGGGTGCAGTTCTGGGACCAGGACAGCTGGGATTTTTCTCATGGCAGGAAACAGAGCTCTGAACCCAGGCTGGGGGGTGAGAGCTGCCACAGAGAAGCTCCCAGTTCCTGTGCCAGTGCAAAAAGGCAGCTTTGCTCCTGCCAGCAAGCCAAAATGTACAGGAATGTCAGAAGAGAAGAAATAAAGGTAATGGTGTTTTATGAAGCAGCAGCTGCTTTTTTGCAGATAAATTCTACTGACCTGCAGTGCTTTAGTGTAGAGGAGTTTAATAATTAAAGGAAATGAGGTGATTTTTTTTTAACATGCAGAGGGTAATTCCTTCAGTCATGTGCCCACCTGGATTTTGTTACAGCAGCCAATAATCAGATGTGCACCAGCTTCATTTGTGTGCAAAGACTGCAATACAGAGACACAAAAACAGTTCCACAGTTGCTGAAATCTTTATACACAAAGGATTAATCAGAATTCAGCATCCAACTGTCTGAAGGTCTTCCTGCTCGGCCTTGCCTTCCGTGTGAACCTAATGATAGCTGACAGTAATTTGAACACTTCTGGTAGTGTTTGGGGAGGTGAGAGGTGGCTGAGAATAGATAAGAGTCAGCTAAGATGCTGGCAGTGGCTTGGAGGGGGGGAAAAAAAGCCTTCCACGATTGTTTTCTTTCCTTGGGAGCAATTCTGTTAGTTGCAGCTGTAAAAGCTGCTTCCTGGCAGCTGCTGTGGAAAGGTTTAAAACATAAAAAAGGCTCGGGCTTCTCAGTGGGTGTTGGGATGTGCTCCCAGGCCTTGCCAAACACCTTCCCAGGGACTCATTTTCCATTATTGGAACACGCCTGTCCAGTAGCAGCAGAACCTCCGGCAGGATGAGCAAGATGAGCAGTTGTCCATCCTTGTTTGGATGAAGCAGCAGCTATGCTGCCACTGGTGACCCTGACTACAGGGACACTGTCCCAGGTCACCCACAGCCCAAATTAAAGGGCCTGACTCAGAGGCAGGAATGGGGGAGCTCATGGCAGGAGGAGGAGGAGCTCTGGCATTTCCTTCCCAGGTGTGTACATTGAATCCAAAATAAAGAGTGTTCTGTGATGATGTGACCTAAGCAGAGATGGGTGTTCTGTAGTCAAAGGCTCCTGGGCACAGAAACAGAGGTGGCCTGTACTGTGTTAATCTATGTTTTCTGGGAGTCTCCTGTGACAGCAGCTCGAGGTTACCATGCACTGGTGTTTTGGGTGCTGGCTGCCAGGTTGCTTTCCCTCCTCCAAGGGCAGATTTGTGCTGCTGCAGGGTGAGACCAGAGCCTGTGCAATCTGTGGGTGGGACCTGGAAGTGTCCCTGGCTGTCACTCTGCTGTCCTGCTGCAGGGAGGTGCTGGTAGCTGCAGCCTGGCCTGCTGGTCAGGATGGTCCTGGTTCCATGGATGACATTTTGTGTCCCATGTCCAGAGAGCAATGGCAGGGCTGGGGCTGGCAGGGAGAGAGCAATGCAGTCACCAGTTAAAAATAAGTTTGGGTTTGGTGTTTGTGGGGCAGGATCCTCCTAAGGTGGCAGGAGCTGCTCAGAGGCATGGGTTGGATGCCTGTGCTGGTCCCAACACCAAACAGATCCTCCCTGGATGTGTTTTCAGGGTGCTCCATGTGCACACCACCAAATTCCCTGGCTTCACTGACCTGCAGGCTGTGACACACTGGCACAGATGGGATTGCAGCCAGCATTTGTCCCAAGACTGAGTGCTGGCAGCAGGAGTTCCCTGAGTGATTTGTGTGTGAGCTGAAGCATCTCTGTAAGAGCACCAGAGCTATTGATTGTAAACTGGGCAGCAACAGGGCTGAGCTGAGCTGCTCCAGGGTTTATCTGTCCTGTTCATTGAAACCTATCCCTCGTTTCTGACCTAAACCTGCCAATGGACTCTTGCTCTGGGTTTGGGGGCAGTGCTGAAAGAGGTCTGGAGCAGAAATAGCCAGGTTTTTGGGACAAGTGACTCTCTAGAGCTGCTTGCTCCCTGCATGGGTTACCCAGAGTTAGGTTCACTCTGTCAGAGGGGGCTCCACGCACTCTGCAATTACTGTAAATGGAAGTCAAATGATTGTGGGAGCAACTTTGTTGTAGAGTTGAAGGCGTTAAATGGGACAAATCTTACGGGAGAGCTAATTCCCTTTATTAGGTGGGGAAAACAAATTAGCTGCGTACACAAGCCCTTTCTGACACTATTGTTACTTTTATTATCCTGTGCTGGTGCTGTTGGAAACGAGGGCATTGCATTAGAGAGAAGGCACATTATGCAAGTGTTTAGATGAGCTGGTAAGTGCTCTCTGCTGACAGGTATTTACTTAATGATATGTTGGAGTGAAAGCCAGGACTAGCATGGAGGGAGCTGGGAGCACTGAGCTCTGCCTGGTCCAGCTTTGCCTGGACCTGCTGGAGCTGCCTGACTGGAGGCATCTCCCAAAGCCCCTTTTGGGTATTTCCAGCAGGGTCCTGACCACAGCACAGACTAAATGCCCAGGTCTGGTCTCATGGATGTCTGCAGCCTCCAGGGCTGCCCTGACTTGCTTGCAAAAGGTCTTTCTGCTCCTGCCCGTGCTGGAGGCAATAACGCCTCTTGTGGGTACCAGTGGGACTGGTCACGTTTCCGGTGTCATGTGCTGCCCATGACGGATGGCAGAGCCAGTTTTTCTGCTCCAAAAGTGGGACTGGGGAGGAGACCGCAACACTCAAATACCCAGAGCCCTGCTTGCTGCCAGCCAGGCATTGAGGAGATCACTTCTTTTCCAGCTCCAGGTAAGGCCCTTCCCTTTCTCCCTTATGCCATCCAGGGAATTCACAGACTCACGTGTGTGTTTTACAAGCCTGAGAAGCAGAGCAGGACAGCAGGGTGGGTGAGGGTGCAGCAGGAGCATCTCTGTGACTGTGGTCTTGGGGATGGCAATGGAGGCCTGAGCTTTGTGGGAAAGACTTCAGTCCCCTGGCTGAGATGGGAGTGGGCTCACTGTGAGCCTGTTGTGCCTGGGGGGGTGAGGCCATTCAGGTTCATCTAGAAGGGTCTGGACACACAGGTTTGCTCTGTTAGCCACAGCTCTGATCCAGCTGCACCTGGCTTGGCTATGGACAATGGCAGCTGGTCCATGGGGACCATCAACTGGGTTTTGCTGGTTTTTCTGCCTGGGCTTTAAGAAACCAGCTCATCTGGGGCAGGAAAACCTGCCTGAGCAAAATGTGAGGTAGCTGAGGCTCCAGAGCAACAGGCAAAACTGGATCTGCTGGTCCAGGCTGGGATGGGAAAAAACTGAGCCTTGGCAGCCCTCAGGAGCCAGAACCCACAGCAGGGGCTGCACAGGGTGCTGGGGGCATTCCCCCAGACAGGAGCTTGTCAGAGCCCACCCCATCTCTTGGAAATCAGTGTTGGTCCCCAGGGACAGAGGTGGCAGTGCAGGGGGGGATTAAAGGAGTTTAACTCCTCACAGAAGCATTTCTTGGCATGTGTTGGGGCAGAGCTGTCCCTTCCCAGCCCTGGCTGCTGGACTTTGGTCTGGTTGCCCATCTCCTCATGCAAAGCTTGATGTCCAGCTCTGTGCTTTCCCTATCCCTACCTGTCTGTACCTTGTACCTTCCCTAAGTGCTCTCCTCTGGCAGTGAAGGCACAAGGCAGGGGCATCCTCATGGATTCAGGGCTGGGCACACACCCCGGGAGCTTTGGTGAGCAGGACCTCAGAGGGTCACCCACCCCTCCTCTACCCCTTCCCAGAGCTGCCTTTTCTTTTGTTAATGTTTGATTATTTTTAATGATTTTAGATTAAAATGTGATTATTTTCAATTAGTAGTTGCACTTCTTAATTACGGAGATGAATTAGACTGCCGTTCATTATTAATTAGATTTTAACTTTGCACTGATTACATCTTCTATCAGTCACTTCCCACACTCCTTTCCTTCCCAAACTCCCTCTCCCCCGATGTCACCCCAAACCTCACTGCTCCCTGCTCCCCTGCAGCATCGTGGGGGGTTTAAAAACCTGCCTAGAAAATACAAATCAATGTTATCAATGTTATCAGAGGCTGCAACTGGCTCCCTCCAAAAGGCCAATAATAACAACCAGATTATGTCGTTTTATGGCTAAAACCATTAAAAGGAAGCATTAATACTCTGCCTCCCTCCATCACTGGAGGAGACCCTATTTCCTAATTACCTGCTGCAGCAGGGGTGGATCTGCTCTTCCCGGTGAGCAGAAGGGACCTGATCCCCTCACCCCTGCTGCCCTGTTTGTGTATGAGAGGGACGGTTTCACCTGCCCAGGCTATTTCTTAGGCTTTGTTTGGGCCTCCTATTTTTAAAGCAAGCTGTTTCCTTCTCTTTCTTTTCATCTGTCACCTTTCAGGATTCTAATCAATGCTTGGCAGTTTTCTTACCCTTGTTCTTGGCTTCTTCTCTGCTTGATGTTGTCTCTATCTCCCCCTCTGCCATCACCCTGTTTCCTTTCTGCTGGGGAGCCCCTCGCACTTGCTCTTTATTGTTTTTTCCTCATTTAATTTGAAATACTTCTGTAATTTGCATCTGCTCATGGTGTTGGTTTAAGACATCTCCCTGCACGTTTGCTCTGTGATTTCTCTGCTTCCACCACTCTCCACTTGCTGCTTTTCTGGGCAGAGGGAGCTGCCTGGGTGGGCACAAGGTCTGGTCCTTTTGGATTTTGTGCAGTCCACAGATTGTTTGATCTCCTTCCCTGCTGTTTTGGGGGTTGGAACTATACAGGGCCCCTGTGAAAACAGAATGTTTCCATCCCTGAAATTCTCACCTTCCTCCACTCTCTTGTTGCTCCTTCAGGTCCTCTCTGTTCCGTAGGTGTGACTGTCTCGTGCCCCAGAGCTCTTTGGCTTTGGTAAAATGTCAACAATCCTGAAATGTGAGTGTTTGCTGTGGGCCCAGGGGCTCCTGCAGGGTTTGTGTGTGCTGGATGCTGCACAGTGGCCATGAACCTTCCCTGTGCCCTGCTGTAGGGTTTGGACGGGAGGATAAGGACAAAGAGGAGAAGGACAAGAAAGAGGAGAAGGAAGAAGAGGAGAAGGAAAAGATTGAGGGAGAAAAAGAGAAGGAGAGGCAGAAGAGGAGGAAGAAGGAAGAAGAAAAGGTAGGGGAATGATGGAGTTTTCTGCAGAACCATTTACATCCTGGGAAGCCACCCATGTGGCCACCAAGTCTGACCCATGGCAAGCCCACACCTGCAGTAGATGGAGCTATGCTGTCCACAACCTAGAAAACACAGTGCCCATGGTTTTTCCATGAGAGACAGCTGCCTCTTTGCTCCCAACATTCCTAGTTAGCTCCCCCTCCTTTTTCTCTTCAAATGGGATGCTGCCAGGTGTGGACAGCAATGCTGCCTGCACTGCACACACTGTGAAATCCTTGCTCCTGGCTCTGGAGGGCTGTGGTGCCATGGTCACACGTGGTTCCACAGCAGCACCTGTGGTGCCAAGCCTGGCTCTAGGACCTGGAGTCTCTGTGACTTGAAGCTCTGGCTTGAACAGCAGAAAGTGCCAGGTTCCCAGTGATGCTTGTCCCTCTCTTCACCCCAGCAGGGAGATGGGGATGCGGACAGGAGTGGCAGCAGCTCTGACAGTGACTCAGAGGAGGTAACTCACTCCCAGCCCTGTGGGGTTTGCACTACAAAACCCAATGTGGATGCTGCCAAATACCTGGGACGGGACACTCAGCACTGCCCTCACATGCTGTCCCTTTTCTTTCTGTTCCTGCCCCAGGACCAAGGCATTGCCAAGGATGATGAGAAGGAAGACAAGGATTAGTCTTTCCATGCCCTGGGCACACCAAGGAGGTGGAGATGGCAGCAGCGGCTTGTGCTGGAGGGCAACTGGGCCACTCTTAGCCAAATAAAGATGTTGTCATCTCCAAAGACAAATGCCATTTATTCACCCAGTCACGCTGCCTACCCAGCACTCTCTGTCCCTCTGCAGAAGGAAACACTCAAGGAAAAGCAGTAATAGGTGGGGAGCTGGGACCTGGGTGAGCAGGTTTTGTTCAAGACCGTGACAGAGTCTGGAGAGAAATGCAGGGGTTCTGTGTGCCTGGTTCTGCATAGTCCCTCCAGGTCTGGCATCACCAGCATCTCCCTGTGCCCTCCACGCCGTTTGTTGTGGGATGCAGCAGCGTGAGTGGGGACAGACGCCTGGTGCTGTGCTGAGCTTTTAAAACTCATTTTAAATTTATCAAAAGCAGTTATAGGGGAGGGAAAAGCCCGACAAACCTCTCTCTTTTTGCAGCAGGCACCGCGCTGTTCATCCCCAGCCCCGCCGCAGCCGCGCAGGGCTGGCATCGGGCGCGGCGCCAGGAAAAAAAAAAAAAAAAAAAAAAAAAAAAAAAAA
>VRYO01001726.1:3943256-4006191 GCA_009812075.1 Sialia sialis | reverse complement strand
GGGGACAGGGAGAGCATCGGGAGCAGGGAGTGCTGCAGGGACCCTGGATGCTGGCAGGGTCCAGCCAGCAGCAAAAGGGACCTCAGAGGGGGACACAGGACCAGCACCCCGACCCACTGCTGCTGCCAGCACTATTAGGCCAAACCCAGAAGTCTCACCACCAATAAAAACTTCAGTGCAAACTTAAGCAGAAGCTCTCCCTGCTGTGTTGCTGCCTTGTTTTGTTTTCCTTATGAAGTCTATTTTATGAGTATTTTCTTGAGTAGATTTCAGGCAAACTGAAATTTAAACTGAGATTAAAAGTCAACACCGAGGAGGATTTTACTTGAAACCACAGAATGTGGCTTTGGATGGTCCTTCCATGGAGCAAATGCAGCCAGCTCTTGTATAAGCACAACAAACAGCAGGGAAGATGCTGAGGAATGTTGTCTTAATTATCCAGCACAAAGATTAAAGGGAAAACGCGAAGATGGGAAAAACAAACCACCCCAAAAGCTAAACTGGGTTTCAATGAGCTGGTTTGGCTTCAGCAGGGAAGGATTGATTTTCACTGCCTTATTGCTTCATGAACCCTTGGGTGCATTAATGTAAAATAATCCTCCATGGGGTTATTTTACATATTTTACTTTTCCCTCGGTGCAAGTACACAGGACTCTTGCACAAGACACAAACTACTTCCAAATAGTAGATGGAGTTGCAGAATTTTACAGTCCCCTCAGGCCATGCAACTACAGGATGGGAATATCTTGGAATAAATTCTGTGTTTGGACACGAAAAGGGGAGGCATTGCCTTTGCTTTTTAAGATAAAGGTTGGAAACCTTTCAAGCATGCTGTGCCAGACTCTGAGGTCAAACCTGCCTGTAGATGCTCACTTGGAACTGAGAGGTGTAGCATCTTACTGGAGTGGGATTCTGCTTTCCAGCTGACAGGGATTTAATCTAAAAGCCCTGAAACTGTCCTCTTGGCCTTGTGGCACATCTCCCACGATGGGTGGAGCCTGAAAATGTCTGTCTGACCCCACAGCCATGTCCTCATGCTGCTCTCAGTCTCAGCATCCTCACAAGCTCAGTGTTGGGCACTCCCTGCAGTGCTGGGTGATGGTGAGCACCAAGCCAGGAGAAATTTTCCTGTTTGCTGCTCCTGTTTTACAGTCTCTGCTTCAGGCCACTGCACCAAGCTCTCTGCAGCCAGATCCCTGTGGCACAAGAGCCAAACACACCCAGGGACTGCCTGTATGAACACCCAGCTGTTCCCTCTGGCAGCCGAGCTTCTCCATCCTGCATTCTGCACCTTGCCTTGCACACAGCTCTCACACCTTTGTGCTCTTGTCCTGCCTTCATAAAACTGGCCAAGTATCCCCCAAAAAAAGTTGAGGAGGTGGTAAAAACCATTTCCAGCTCCCTGGTGTCCCTAATTCCCCATTGCATCTCAGCCCTGTCTTGGAGCCAGGTGACATGAATGGGCGCAGAGCACTAACATTCGTGCCAGCCACGGGGATTAGGGCTCTAAAACACCTAGTGGAGGAGACAACAGGCAGGTGGAGCATCTGGCCTTTGGGGATGCTGAGGACCTTCAGTCCCAGCAGTTCAGTGGCCGTCCTGAGGGACACATCCCCAGCATGACCTCAGTGTGCTGAGCTGGGTGTTTGCCCACAGACGTGACAGCCAGCAGCTGTCAGGGCTGAGCTCTGCCTTCACTGGGGTGCTTTAACCTCCTCCTTGGCTTGGAGCATCTGCAAGGTTCAACCAGGGGCTCCTCAGCTGGCTGGGAGAGCAGCATGGAGCACAGAGCTGGGCCAAACGCCCATCACACCATGCTCAGGAGGGGCGGAGTGGAAAAGGACACCAGCAAGAGGAACTGGCAGCCGTGGAGTTACTTAAGCAAGTGTTGTTTACACAAATTTATATAATAACTGTGGCTGGTCCCTGGGGAGCAGGAGGGGCTGTGCTGCCCCTGCTCACAGCATCTAGGGGTGCCTGCAGGGATCCCACACAGCCTGGGGCCTCATAGCAGCAGAGATGCGAGAGAGTTTAGGTGTGGAGAAAGAATTGTTTCCTATACCATTTCATGCAGAGATGCCCCCATAAAAAGGCATTTTTCTATAAATGCCAACAATTTCAGAACAGAAATCTTGGACCTTTATTTTGTGATGAGACTTTTCATCTTGCATCTAGGGGCTTTATATAATAAAAAGTGTCCTATTAGGGAAACAAGGCTCTCTAAGGTAGAGATCAAAAAGAAATCTTTCCTCTGTTCCCAAGTGACCTTTTCCATGGAAAACTTCAAGCTGTGTTTCCATTCCACTAAAAAATGGAAACAGTTAAAAATCCTGACTTCCCCAGAAAAGCTGATTCCTGCAGCCCTGCTTATGATCTGCTAATCTCTGCAGAGTGCTGGGCAGAGGTTTCCTATGAAAACACTCTTCTATTTTTGAGCTGAATAAGAAGAAAAGCAAAACCCAAATGGAACTGGAGTTATACAAGGGAAGGGTGTTTTGGAAGGTGAAATCCCTGCTCCTGCTTCCTGCACAGCACTCAGACTTGCTCCTCTCTGTGCTGCATCCTTCTACAACTTATCCCTTCATTCTGAATATCTGTCAATTGAGACTCTTTGCTATGATAATTAGCAGCTAGAAGTTATAGCAGAGCTTTATTCTTGGGATTAATTTTCATAAAAATGATGCTAAGGGTACACATATTTTCCAGCACCTTTCTCTCCCCTGCAAACCTCTCTAGGATTCTGCATTTGCTCTTTCAGAAGAGCAGAGCAGGCTCTTTACTCCATAAACCTCCCTGCAATCACTTCCTAAAACTCACAGTGGAATGGTGCCAGGCTTCTTGGGAAGGAAAACCTTCAATTTGCTCTGGCAGATCCACCAGGACAGGTTTCTGGGTGACAAATGTTCCGAGTACTAACAACTTGACCTCTTTAAGAGCTGTGACGCCCGTGCGTTATGAAAGGAGGAGCTGGCTTACCCAAACATGATTCACCTGCTGTTCAAAGTGCACCAGAGGTGGAGGCGAGCCAGCCTGTGTGCAACAAAAAGGCACAGACAGAAATATTTGCCTGCTCCTTGAGCAGAAATCTCTGCCCAGGCCACCGCTGCTGTGAACAGGCCAGGAGCCCATAGGCAGCTATTTATAACTGTGGTAGAGACACAGCCTGAAATCCAGGCCAGGATGTGTTTAGGGCTTCATTCTGTCTGGCTGAGGGGAAGGGGAACTGCATTTCTCCCAAGACTTCAAGGTGTTTCATTCTCTACACAGCTTTTGGATGGAATTTGAGCCAGTGGCTTTGCAAGAGATCTTCTGTCCTCACCAAGAAGGACACACAGTGGTGGTGGAGATGCTGGAGCTGAAGGAATAAGGACCAAGGATGAGGAAATCAGAGCCTGGATCTGGCCTGAGTGCCCAGAGGCATCCCTGCAGAGCAGAGCCACCCGCTGCCACTTGCAGCCTCCTCTGGCAAAGCCAAAAGGCAGCGCTGGGTGCCTGCCAGCCCTGCTGGCATCCCTCTCAGGTGGGTGGGAGCTACACAGGGAAAGTGGGAAAAGGAAGAAATGAGGGAGGTGGCACGTACTCGCTTCTTGCTGAGGCCAGGAGCCAAGGCCACGAGGGCTGGTGAGTGAGTGGGGCAGGGCAGCTGGCGAGTCCCCAGCTGCAGTGATGGGCCACCACAGCATCACCCCCGGCCACGGGTCAGGCACATGGGCACACAGCAGCTTGTGAAGTCGGCAGCTTCTGTCTGACCCTGCAGTAAAGGCTGATTACAAATCCGCTCTCCCCATGCAGAAGATTAAGAGGGTGATGTGACCTCCAGGTCTGGCCCACTGAAATGCAGCTCCCTCTGGACACCAAAATACTTGGAAGGGGTGCACCTTGCTGCAATGTAAAGGTGTCCTCCTTCAGAGAGTTTTCTCACTGTGACTTTTTCTCCTTTAATCACTTTGTTATGTTATCCATGGGTTTAGGGGGTGCTGAACAACCCCTGCTGACTTTGGGCTCCTCCTTGGGATCTCTTATAGATGGAGGATCTTCAGCTTCAATAGAAATACTAATAAAACAATTGCAAGGCATCACAGCAAACTTACAGCATCCTGCACCACAGCCCATGTCCTTGTCATCCATCCTAGGTCTCCCCTGGGATAATGGAGACAATTCTGATCTGGTTTTGTATTCTCTCCTCAGGGGTATGTGGTTTGTACATGACTGCCCATGCTGTGGAAAAAGACATCTCCATCTGTTTCATGTGGGATTTGCTTCCAAGACTGAGAGATAATGTTCTGCCAACCTCTTTGCCAAGATGCTTGGCTCGAGACACTAAAATGAGCCAGATACAGATCTGGATTCTCCTGCTGTGACTCTCCAGTTTCCAGGAGTTCAGACATAAGCCTAGTTACATGAGCAATGAGATAACATTACTTTGCAGCTGTCTGTCCCACCAATCCATGTGAAAGTCAACTCATTTCTCTAGGAATGATGCTGCCTCAGGCAAAGCCTGTATGAGTCAGAAGGAAAAAATATTCAAGTTTTCTTAATTCCCCGACCCTGTTTACATCTGATCCTCTGTAGCGAGAGTCAGGACCTCTCTGAGCACTCAAGCAGCAGAGTTTCAGGATTTGGGAACAATACCATGTAATTTATATGATTGCTTCCTGCACTGTGCCTGGTCAGCACAGCACAGAACTCGAATCCCAAACCTCACAGAGCACTGTGGCAATCTGCCTGCCTCTGCCAAGAGAAAACCAGGCCTGCAGAAGCTCCTCTAACTGCACACAGAGACCTGAGAGCAAAGGTGCAGGTCACAAAAGACGAGCTCAGGACAAAGAGTCTCCCACCACCTGCTTCCAGTTCCTTTTGCTCCACTTCCCAGGAAAGGCTTTGAAACACTTGTGGTAAATGGGGAAACCTGGTGGTTGAATAACATCCTGGATCTAGAAACACTATGATGTAAAGAAAGAAAGAAAAAATTCCAGGAAGCTGATGTGTTTGTTGACAGGCTTGGGTGGGAAGGGGGGATGATGCAAATAACTCCCTGCATGTTACAGGCACGTACTGAGGTGTAAAAATAATTCCTTAGGCCAACTCTCCAGGCTTGCAGACAGCCAGGATCCAGGTGCATACTGCTGGGGCACAAGTGTGTCTGCACAGGCGCTGAGGCTCTTTGCCTTTGACCCAGCAGGCTGCCTGATACTTGGACCTGCCACTGTGAGCCCAGTGTGGCCCTTGCTGATAGCAACACTCACTCTCCTCGGCTGGGATTCTTCCAGGGATCTTCCCAGGATTCTTCTGGGACGCTTTCCTCCTGCTGGTTTAGAAATGGGAGAACTTGTTTTACCTCTGTGCAACAGGATTTTCAGGTCTGATGGTGCTGCAGGAAGCTGGTGGGTAGAGCAGCATGGAAAAGGGGTCATGTTGTTCCTGTTTAGAGGAGCTTGTGGTGCCTTTGAAGACACCTCAGGAGCACGCAGGCCTCCTCTCTGAACAAAAAAAGGCAATACTGGGAAGGTGCTGTCACCTCAGAGCCACTCCTTAAACCCTAATGTGTCAAAAACAAGTGTCAGTGCTTGTGGCAAATATTTATGCACTAAAAATGAGCAAACACAGCTGGTGTGAAATCCCTGATCCCCACGCTGGGCTGTCAGCAGTCTGGACCACATTAATGAGGCTGTGCTGGAGCTCAAGCACAAGTGGACGTGTGGCTGGGAGCCAGAGGAGGAGCTGCAGCAACACCTGGAACTCCTCACCCTGCACTGACCCTGGGACATTTCTCGCCTCTAAACTGAAATAAAAATAAAAATCCTGTTGTGCTTTGCAAATAGTTCCTGCACACAGTGTGATCTGTCCTCTGTTATGCAACACGTGAAGTTCTCATCTGGCCAGCAGAATGGTTAGCATTAAGCATTTAAAGCTTTTTTTTTTTTCTTTTGCAGTTATGTACTGAGTCAGCACAAACAGGGCAGTGACAAGAGAAAGCATTCGGAGTTCTGAACCAGCTCAGCTCTGGACAGATTGAAGAAAACAAAATGTTCTTGCACACTGGTGCTAATGAAGCCTGGTTTGCGATGGCCTCGTGTGTCGTGGTTGATTGATTTCAAGCTGTATTATGCAAAGGCAGATTATAAAGCACGTCTGCTCTGCTTGTGAGGCGCTGGAGAGCCCACACATGGTTGTGGAGTGAATCAGGAGGTGAGGGAAAGAATGAGGCAGGTCCCAGGTGAGCAGCCTGGTGTCTCCCAGAGGGGCTGGCTGGGGTGATGGGAGATGCTGTGCTCCTCACCTGGCAGCAGCTGCCCCTGTTCTGCTCCCAGGCTGAGCCACACAAACAGGTTACTGTGCACTCTGCTTTAATGTTGGCTGTGGTAGATAAAATCAATCTCATTTTATGGCTCACAAGCCAGGAACATGCCCTTCTTCAGGGGTAAACTGGAGGCAAAACTGGTGAGGCCTCCCTGGTGGCAATCTTTGTTTTTAGTCAGTAGCCAGGCTTTGGTGGAAAAATGAGCATGATGAGAACTAAACCATGAAAGGAGAGTGTCTGGTGTGAATGAGCTTTGTCCACCTGAGAAATGCCCATGAGAGAACTGCTGGGGGAAGGGATGTCCAAGGTCCTCTGAGGTGGGGGAGAGGGTGAGAAGTAAAGACTGACCCTGCAGATGGGGACATGGAAAATGTCCCCTGATGAGCAGAGTCCAATGCTCCAGGGTGACCACTGTCCCTAATGCCAGCTTTTCAGGGCAGTGTTACCAAACGTCACCTGACATTTCTCTAGTCCGGAGGGATCACTTAAAAAGATAACGGAGAAAGCAATAAAGCCTATCAAGCCCACATAAAATGCTTAGTTGTTGAGCTTTTAAAACCACTCACAAGCTGTTTAATGTAATTGCAATAGATTTGGAAACAAAACCTGCTCCACTGCCCAAACCTCTACCAGCCACTCCCTCAGTGGGGCACTGGTTTCACCAGCACTGAGGTCCCTCTGGTGATCTCTCTCCCTGAGCAGCCCTGCCAGTGTGTGCGTGGGTTTGAATTGTTTTTGGGGACACACAAATGAGCCCTTGGGGAATGTGCATCATCCTTATATAAATTCTGATCTACTAAGCTCCAGAGCTGCCAGATTTCAGCTGTTTTTCTCGGCACCTGCTGTGCAAGAGCTGCTGGCTTTTTGCTGTATGACTGTGTGGTGAGAGGATGCATGTCCCTGGTGACACAGAGCCCATCCCGGGGGTCTTGCAAGGTCTGAATTCATTCAGTTTTGGGTAAATGGAGCATCTGAGGGAGATGCAGTTTCCCGTGCACCTGGAGGAGTGCCCCTTTGCCCCCAAACATGATGGGTTTCCATGGAGGGTACTGATGCAACCCAGCCTTACCAGCCTGCCCTGGAGCACCGCAACAGCCAGCACCCCCTCCCACTGTGGGGAGCCTCAGCCAGCTGAGGGACTCCAGGTATCCCGTGCCAGCCACACTGGAGCATCCTGCCCTCCTCCCCATCACAAAGCACCCTGTGCCCCAGGACTTGTGCCCCAGCCCCGCTCCACAGCACCCCGGGTACTCCGGACATCCCGCACCGTAGGTCGCTCCAAATAGCCCTGGCAGCACTCTGGGGCACCCCGAAACACCCCCAGGACTCTGCACCTTGGTCCTGCTTCAGGGTGCCCCAGACCGCCTGGGGTGCCCATGTGCACGCAGAGCTCTCCGCTGCACGGCTTCAGACCGACTCGTACCCTGCTCCCCGGCTGCTCCGGAGCCCCAGCATCCCGCCTGCCGGGGATGCAGTGATCCCGCATCCCAGCTGTGGGCTCGGCATCCACCCGCACAGCCGGTTTCCCCGCAGTCCCGAATCCCCCCGCAGTCCCCGATCCCCGCCGCCCCTCGCCCGCCGCGGCGCCCCCGGTCCCGCGGGCTCCGTTACGAAACGCGGCCGGGGCGGGGCGGGCGGCGGCGGCCAATGGCGGCTCGGGCAGCCCCGGCACCGGCGCCTGCCCGGGGTCCCTCCGGCGGGACGGGGCGGGCCGGGCCGGCAGCCGCAGCCTCGGCCGGGACAATGCGCGGGGCCGCGGCGGCGGCCGGGGGGTGCGGGCACGGCCGGCTTTAGGGACAGCTCCCCCGACCGCTGCCATGAGCGGCCCCTCCAGAACCAGCTCCCCAGCGCTCGGGGAGAGCCCGGCCGGGCAGCGCCTCGGGCTGGACCTGCTGCGCTGCCCCTGCTGCCGCCTGCTCCTCTGGGAGCCGGTGACCGCGTCCTGCGGTCACTCCTTCTGCAAGCCGTGCCTCGGCGGGGCCGGGCCGTCGCGCTGCCCGCTGTGCCAGGAGCGGCTGGAGCTGCTGGGCATCCCGGAGCCGAGATGCAGCGTGGTGCTGTGCGGGATCCTGGAGCGATGCGTGCAGCCCGAGCGGCGCCTGGCCGGGCTGGCCCAGCGCGTCCGGGAGCGCCTCGCCCGCGGGGACGCGCGGGACGCGCTGAGGATGGCGCAGAGAGGGGTCGAGATGGGTAAGGACCACCGGGCTGGGGGCTGGGAGTGCGGATGGCGGGGTGCGAGCTGCGAGGGGCAGCCCGGGAGACGTGCCCAGCATGCACGGCTGGGCTGCTGCAGCTGCGAGTACCAGTGTGGGTGACAATGTAGGTCACCGTGTCCCTGCAGCTCAGCGCGCTCCATAGCTGCACGGTCCGGAGCTGGAAGACGTGGGGAGCTGGAGGTGTTGTAATGCAGGGCTGGTGGGGATGGGAAGGGGGAACGCAGTTGCTGGGCATTTCTGCCGTATCCGTGGGTGTCCCGAAGTGCTGGGGGTGCCCGGCAAACCGGGCTGCTCATCCCTTGCCAGGGCTGTGTCCCATCGGCCACGCGCTCCTGGAGGGGAAGGAGCAGCCGACGCTCACCTCTTGCAGCCCAGGCAGTATTTCAGGGTCAGAGGATGAGCTCTGCCCAGGGGGTGGCCATTATGTAAAGCAGTTGGGACTTGTCCAGTCGGGGATGGACACGTCCATCCTCCGGAGCCTGGCGAGGACACAGCCTTGGCGGAGCTCCTGTGCCAGCCCCACCGTGCAGGTCAGCGCCCAGCCCGGCTCCTCCGGCCAGACATTTGCCTGCAGGGCCACGATCGAGCCCGGAGGGTAGGGCTTGAGCTGCTTTAATGTGTGGCTGTAAGTGGATTTCTTGGAAAGTAATACTTAAATAAAAGGGGTTATACAATGTGTCTGGAGCAGGGGGTTGGGGCGACGGAGGCAGAATTTCCTTTCTCCGCGGCGTTTCTATGACAGCGCTGAGCTCTCCTCCCGCAGCGCAGGCTCTTATTCATCGCCTGCTGCGAGACAAGTGCCAGAGGTTCAGGGTAAGTCTGGAAACGAAAGGCTGAGCGGACCGGTCGATCCTGGTGTTGGCAGCAGAGAACAGGTCCCTTTATGCAACCTCCAGAGGCATCCGCCTCTCCCTGCACACCCTCCTTCAGAGCAAAGGCACACACACACTTCTCCAGTACTCATTTGCCAGGCTTATGCCTGATTGGGGGTGTACAATTACACATTTCTTTAAAAATCCTTTGTTAGTATAAAGAGGAAACATTGCAAACTCTGTCCTCATTCTTCCCTGCACATTCTGTTCCCCGAAAGACAGGAAAGTCTGGCTGAGGGCAACAAGGAAATTGCAGTCACAGCCTGAGCTCCAGTGAACCTGTGCTCAGCCACGTGGGTGGTGTTTTCAGGATGTGTTTTCCAGCTCCTGCAGCCAGCTTTCAGCTGCACAACTTTTTATGGGCTGCCTTTCACTTTGAAAGAGAACCACTGATAAGTGTTTGACCCATGGGGATATTTAGTTTGTGGTTCAGTGTGGCGTGGTAAGGCAGTGCCCTGCTCAGCCCAGCCTGTAGAGCAGCTCACTTTGATTGGGTGGAAATAAACTGTCATCTTTTTATCTTCATTCTTTCTGAGTGAACAACAGAAAAATGCACCGTAATGTGTAGCACAGGAGGCCCTCTGACACGCCTGGAGCACGGAGGCTGGCGGTCTCTGAGGCTGCCAGCTGGCTGATGGCCCTGGTGTGTAATGATATCATAGATCAAAAATAGCTGCAGCTGCAGAGAAATGCAGAAATCATTGCCCTGTTTTACACATCTGAGGTGTTTTTTTTTTTGACCAAATCAGTTGTTTTATTGCTGGGCTATGCAAATATTTGAATGGGTTTGCCCACATGGAAAATAAGCCTCTAGACTTTGTACCTATTTGTTCATCCCTACCTGTTGTTAGGGGCTGGGATATTTCATCTCTGGAGGGGTGCTTGTGGGACAGGGTACTGAGCAGCAAGTTCCCGTGCTTCCTGACTTGAACCCTAATATTGGCTAATATCATAAAGGAAAACAAGCTCCCAGGTGTTGCTCTGCACAGCTCAGCATGGCCAGTGCAGCTTTTGGTGCAGGAGTGGCAGTGCCTGGCTCTGCTCTTCTCAGGCTAAGGTGACCCCAGGCAGGGAGCAAAGTCTCACTGTGCTCCATGCTGGGCACGGGGACAAGGAAGCAATAGCCACGGCAGAGTTTCCTCCTCTGTGATAAGAAGTGCCTGGGCAGGGTGGCAGGCAGGGAGGGCAGGCAGGGAATGGGCAGGCAGGGAATGGGCAGATGCTTCCTGCACCCGGCTGTTGTGGAGCTGCCAGTCCTGACCTGCAGTTTGCTGGCAGAGCTGCATCAGCACCGTGTTTGAACCCGGCCAGGAGGAAATGCTGCCGGGTTGGAAGTTCAGGAGAGACATCATCAACAGTGATATTTCCTGGTGATTGCTGATCAGCTGCCGGCCAGGCCCATGGACCCAGCTTGCCTCTGAGAGAGCTCCTGGCCCTTCAGCAAGGTGATGTTGCCCACACCACATTTGCCACAGGAAATGGAGCAGCAGTACCTGCAAATGGTGCCTAATTTATGATACAAGGCCGGCTTCAGTGCCAGCATCCTGCAGGGCCATCACATGTTACCTGTGCTGGACCTGCCATCATCCTACAGGGAGCTGGGAGCCAGTGGGGGACCTGCATGACACTGGAGGCCTCCCCAAATGCACCAGGGACAAGAAGTCTTCTACACTCAGCAGCTTTGAGCTGGTGCTCAGAGGGCTGGGTGCACAGACCTGTTACCTGAGCTGGAACACCAGCACTGCACTGGATGTAGGTCACCTCCATGAGCTGTGATATAACGGGGTGGGTCTGGGCATCTCTGCATTTCAGACCCACAAACAATACCACACCTGGTTACTCCGTGTGTGTGGGCTCTTGGGGTGCTGCTCGCTTGCTCTCCTCATCATCCCCCAAAACAATTCTGCCACTGGCAGCGCTGATAGGAAGGAGGGTCTTTATGTAGTTAGTTTTCCAAGGCAGGAAAGAAGAGGATCTCACTGCCAGTTTTTAGGAAAAGGCAGGAGCATGCAGTGCTCAGTTTCATGACTAGCAATGTCTGTGGAACCTGTGCCCCCCAGCACCCTAACATCCCATCAGGGACATCTTGCTGACAAGGAACTTGATCCTCAGTTCTCTTCCTCAGTTTTGGGAAATCTCAGCCTTTCCTCACACTTGGAAACCCCAGGTCATATGGTGCAGGCAGATTCTTACACCCCCCCTTGGCTTCTCATCTGCCCCAGGAGAGCAGGACAGCCAGGTGGGTCTGGGAATTCATGTTTCCAGCACCGCGGTCCTGTTTGGTAACGTGTTATTGTGGCTCTGCTGGGTGAGTCACATCACAGAGCCTGCTGTGGCCACAGCCCTGTAGGCACTGTGTCTATGGCAGAACTTTTTTGCTGCATCCCAAAAAGATGGATGTAAGCCCAGATCCCAGCATGGCTGAGCCCTGAGGCAGTGGTGGGGCCTCTTGGCTGAGGGTGTTTAAGGAAGATGGGGGGAAAAACAAAGGGAAGAGCCTCAAACAATTTAAAGCTGGGTATTTACGGGAAATAACTTCCTTGCAGAGGCTTACAAAGCCAGTACCTCCCGATGAGCACTGCAGGCTGTGCTCAGGGACTGTCCCACTGTGGTGGCCTCTCCCCAGCCTCCTCCAGCCCCACTGCCTCACCAGGGCTCATCTGACAGGTGCCCTCATTTCTCTTTCCAGCCCTGGACTCCAGCTCGCTGCGGCTGTGCCGGGCAGAGGCACTGGTGGCACTGGGGCAGCATCCACAGGCACTGGAGGACCTGGATGCTGTGTGCAGGGCTGAGCCTGGAGAGCATGAGGTGAGTGAAGGCCAGCCACATCGACTGGAGCCAAATCCTGCACAGGAGCAGTGTGCACCTCTCCTCAATTCTCCATTGGATTCATCCTGCTCAGAAATTCCCTTGACAGACCCACTGGGTAGCTAATCAAGGGGGCAGGTGCTGTGTTGCTCTCACAGGAGATGTCTGGCACCGTGTCCATCCCTCACTTCTCCAGATCTCCCTAGGCTTGGCTTTTGCAACTGCTGCACTTTGGAGAGTCCTGGATTTTTTAGGCAGATGTAACCAGGGGAGCAGTAACATGCCTGGGTGTTTTGGCTTGGGATGGGAGCAGGCAGGAGGCAAAGGGACATTCCCTTGGGGCTGGCAGAGGAGCTGGAGGGGCACATGCTCAGCTGGTCACTGTCTCATAGTCACCACATGTTTTTTCTGCCCTGCAGGCCTTCTTCAGGAAAGGGAAGGTGCTCCTGGAGATGGGGCAGAGAGCTGAAGCCCTGCTGGCCTGGGAGCACTGCCTGACACTCAGTCCCCATTTCCAGCCAGCTCGGAAAGAGATGGAGAAGGTGTGTGAGCTCTGCTGTGTTCTGTGCTCTCACATCACACAGGGACATGTCCTTGTCCTCTGAAGGACTCAACAGAGTGCTCAGCCAGCACAGATACCTCCTGCAGCAATAGGAAGGGTGCTTTGGGGGAAAAGAGGAAGCCTGGCAGCCCTCCTACTTCCTTGCTTTTTCCTCCTTGCATCCCTCAACCCTTGCTTTGTCCTTGC
This sequence comes from Sialia sialis, assembly GCA_009812075.1. NCBI lineage: Eukaryota > Metazoa > Chordata > Aves > Passeriformes > Turdidae > Sialia > Sialia sialis. The sequence goes on along the minus strand of VRYO01001726.1, from coordinate 3,993,246 downwards.
AGATCATGGAAGCTGATGCTCCTCAGCCATGCACAACTGCACACCTGGGGGATGCTCACCTGAACTCAGCTGGTTCCCAGGTCAATGGAGGGAGTTCAGCATTCCCATCTTCCACACAAGCTCAGGTGAGAGCCTGCAATACCTGAGTCCGCAAGGAGATTTAATTCCCTCTGGGACATGCCAGTTGCCCAGTGGTGGGAAAGGAGGTGTGATAGGGAGAGACTGAGCAGGACATGTAGCCATGCTTACCTGGTTGTGTGCTGGGGTGAGAATCTGCAGGTAGTGGCGGTGGGAGAGCAGGTACCATCAGGGCTGATGCTGTGGGAACTCAGGAAACAGAGGAGACTTTCCCTCTGTCCATCTCACTACATTCAGGCAAAAAAAGGAAAAAAATAATTGAGTTTAGATTTTTTTTCATCTAAAAAACACATTTGAGAATGGCTCAGACCACTAGCAGCTGTTAAGGGAAGCTTGTATTTTCCTCTTTGCCTTCTATAAACAAACTTAGAAGGTCTGGAGAGAAGAGGGAATTCAGAAAATACGTTCAGATACTCAAAAATAGCAGTCTGGACAGAGTGAACCCATGTTTTAGCCATGTGATGGGCAGCAATGTCTGAAGGCCACTCCTGCTGTCCTGCAGATGCAAGGTGTACAGCAGCACACCAGCAAACCTTGCGGTGCCATCGGGCTTGGTGGGACAGATGGGACTGTGCGTTCAGAGGGAGGAGAGGGTTTGGGCTCAATTTCATCTTGCTGTGCCTAGGATCAGGAGGGAGAGCTGGCAGATGGCCGAGGGGATGCTGGGTCTGAGCACAGCCAGGACACAGCCAGCCTTTCCCAGCCAGGACAACAGCAGGAACCAGAGACTTGGGCAGACAGTCAGGGCCAGTGCTTGTCGGGTGAGTGTCATCAAAGGTACCACAATGTTGTGTCATGCAAAATCCTTGTTTGAAACCCATCTTGGCACTGAAAACTTGGTGTTTGCACTGTGTCCAGCTCAACAAACAAATATCCCAGGGGCACATGATGGGGCAGCTCTGGCCAGGACATTCACTGCTTCTCATGCACGTGAGGAGGATCCACCTGATCTTCCTGTGCTGAGCTGGTGAACATACCCCAAACCTTTGGCTCCAGCTTGGTGACGAGTTCTTGCTAAAGCCAGCCATCACTTGCTCCCTGTGTGGAGTCAGAGAGAGGCTTTCTTTGGTTCCCATGGGTTCAGATGGGTTTTGGTTTAAATTTCCATGTGGGGGACAGGACTTGCCATGAGCTGGGGAAGCAGCACCTCCATCAGCATGGTCTGGAACAGTTCTCATCAATGTCCAGCCAGGTGGCTGCCACATACCTGGGTTTGCTTAAGGCATTGATGGCTCATGGCAGGTCTCCGAGACTTCCATCCTGGAGCTTTTTGGGATACTTTTCTGCCCAGTGCCTCAGTTTCCCTGCCTGCAAAAGGAGGAGATATCACCTTCCTCTACCAAGTACCATAAGACTCACTGACACATTAGCTATGGATGAACACAGATGGGTTAATGGAGGGATTTATGTTGCTTTCCTAGTGGTTTTGTTTTTCTTTGACAATTCCAAAGCACTTTGTGGGGCAGTTATGCCTCAGAACGAGGTCAGAAATCAAAGATTAATTTTCTATATTGAAATGGGGGGATTGTCTTCTCTTTTACCTCTAGGTGACAAGGAGGAAACAGCAGCAGCAAAGTGTACCCAGCCATGCCTTGGGGAGTCACTGACCATTTCTGACTTGGAGTGCTCCCTCTGCATACGGTGAGTTCTGCAGGAGAGCTTTTAGGATGAAGAATTGGCACCTGAAGGGTTCTCTTTACTTGGTATGCATCTTTCTTCACATCTTAATGAAAGCTCAGTCCTGAGAACTGCTGAGATGTAGGTTTCAGTACAGATAAGAGGGGAAGGCAGGGTCTGGGACACCCTGCCAGGCTGCAGGAGCTCAGATCACCCTGTCTCTGGGTGCAGCATCACTGGGGCTGTGTCCCTTGGGACAGAGATGTGGAGGTGGGAGTGTTCAGTGGGGTCAAAGACCAAAAGCAGTGGTTGCCCTTTGTACCTGCAGGATGGGACAGGAAGGTGTTGCCCAGGGGAATTCCCTCCATGATGGGGATATTGCAGACCCAGAGGGGAGCATTTCTGAGCTCTTTGCCTGGTGCAGGTGGAGAAAGGAACAGGGTAGAGCCTGTCTGCTGGCTCAGGCAGGGGAGGGACTGCCACAGGTATGCTGGAACCAGGCTGTTATTCCTGGTGTGTCCCAGGCTGTGGAGCAGTTGTGCAAGTGGTGCTGGCAGAGAGCTGGGTGGGTGTTGCACTGCCAGACATGTGAGTCGGTCAAGGTCCTGCATGACAGCTTTTTCCAGGTCTGTGCATGGGGGAGAGAGATTGAGGCTGCAGCTGATCTGAATTTACATGAATTTGGATCTCTTCTGAAAGAAGAAAACAGTTTTTAGGAGGAGTCAGGGCTTTCTTGAGACCTTAATTTAATTTCTGATCCTGTGGCTACCTGTGCGCAGCTTGAGTACTGCAGGCTCTGCTCCTGGAGCAGGGGGCAAGGAGGAGCTTTGGATTACACACCACTGGGGGTGTCTGGGGAGCCTGGCAGGAGCAAGGGGTGCCATCTGTGCACTGATGGGGTCTGCTGGGACTCCATGGAGACTCTGCAGAGCTCAGGCCTGCAACAGTTCTCATCTTACCTCATTGTGCCAGCCCAGCAGTCTGAGCCCAGACTTGCTGATTAAAGTCTGTCTCTGCCAGACTTATCTGTCCTCTTTCGTTGCTCTCTGCAATCCATTGACTCTGATCATCCTTTGCAGGATGTTCTTGGAGCCGGTGACGACGCCCTGTGGTCACACCTTCTGCAAGGAGTGCCTGGAGCGCTGCCTGGACCACCGGCCCAACTGCCCCCTCTGCAAACAGAGCCTGAGAGAGGTGAGGGCACCAGTCCCACAGGATGGAGCCCGAGGGAGAGCTGGGAACCAGCTCCAGCTGCTGGCTGTGTGCCCAGGGCTGGGGTGGGAAGGTGCAGTGCTCTTACATTAGCAGCTCCCTGGCGTGGCGGTGTCAGCTCCACTCACATGGGAATGACCAGACAGTTGATAATTAAGACCAAGAGATTCATTTCCACAAGATGCCACAGTGATTTAGTGAGATTGTAAACAGGAGAAGAGAGAGAGAGAGAGGGAGAAGCAAATGCTAATTGCTTTAAAAAATGGAAATGGATGGAAAACCTGCAAGCCTGGAGATTTGATTTAATCTTTAATGAAAAGGGATTCAGATGAGACCATCAGGGAAATTAGGTTGTCATACAAGGACTGCATCACTGTCAGAGACAGGACGCTCTGTTGGACGGGCCCTGGCTCTGAGCTGTGTCTGGAGGTCTCGGTGGAGCTGACATCCCATCCTGCTCGATGGCTCAACATCCCCTGATGGGTTTTATCCTTGACTTTCTCTGGTCTAAAATTACCTTCAGTTCCAATAAAAGCGAGCGCGATTCAGAGTCCGGCAGGGCCTCAGGGCTTCCTCCCTGCTCTTCTCCAACCTATTTTGGGTCTAATTCCTTTCAGTACCTGAAGGCTGGGAGGTACAGCCCCACAGTGCTGCTGCAGGACATCATGCTGGCCACCTTCCCCACACAGCTGGCCGAGCGCCGGGAGCTGCACCGGGCGGAGATGGCAGAGCTCTCCAAGTAAGCAGGGACTGCTGCTGTGTGTGTGTGTGCACATGGGGACTGGGAGGGGCTCTGAGAGGGCTGTCCACACCCCATACCATTGCTCTGGCTTAGTTTTGCTAAAGTGATGCCCGTCTCAGCTCCAGGATCACACTGCAGCAGTGCTGTGTGGGTGGGGACATGCCCTGTGAGGCACCTGGGGGTGAGGGACCAGCTTTGCAAGAAGCTGTTTTGTGGGAAGAATCTGTCCTTGGTCTCTTGGTGAGCCAAGTGGAAGTTTTACAGAATTCACAGAATTACTAGGTTGGAAGAGACCTTTCAAGATCATTGAGTCCAACCCATGCTCTAACATCTCAACTAAGCCATGGCACCAAGTGCCACATCCAGTCTTTTTTTAAACACATCCAGGAATGGTGACTCTACCACCTCCCTGGGCAGACCATTCCAGTACTTGATCACTCTTTCAGTGAAAAACTTTCCTAATATCCAGCCTAATTTTCCCTTGAGACTGTGTCCTCTTGTTCTCTTTTGTTTTGCTCTGTGCTGGAGCATCACTGGTGGTTAAGGACGCACCTGGTTTGGGGGAGCAGCTGATGGAGAGCCATTGGGATAGGATTAGTTTGGAGTGGCATCACAGTGGTTTCTCCTTCTGTCCCTCAGCCTGACCAAGAACATCCCCATCTTTGTGTGCACGATGTCCTTCCCTGGCATCCCCTGCCCTCTGCACGTCTTCGAGCCTCGGTACCGCCTGATGATCCGGCGGTGCCAGGAGAGCGGCACCAGGAGGTTTGGCATGTGCATATATGAGAATGGGAAAAGGTGAGCTCCTGGGCAAGCTTCCCCCTGCCCCAGGTGATTTGCCCCTCACTGCCCCAGCCCCAAATGTCTAAAATACTGAGTAGCTCAGAGAGATTTCCTATCAGTGCCATGTTGGAGCAGGGAGGTGGTGCATTCCCCACTGTGCAGGGTGAAATGGGATCGAGGAATGAGGCCAGCACTGGAGCTGCACAGAGCCAGTGGTGGCTGTCAAATACAATACAACACAATTCTTGGAACAGCTTCTGACTCAGAACGTCTCTGAGCTCCACGGTTCTCTGGCTGTGACCTCCAGCTCCTCTTAGTGAGCACTGAGAGGAGACTTGATTGAATCTCTCAATTTGCCCCCACCCAGACTTCTTTTTCCCTGATTTGAAGATGGTACCTTTAGGAGAAGCAGTTCTATTGCCACCCGTTAGCCCAGCTCAGCCCTGTTTCCTGTCCCTGTGTCCCTGCAGCTGCTCTCTTGCCACCCATTAGCCCAGCTCAGCCCTGTTTTCTGTTCCTGTGTCCCTGCAGCTTTGCTGACTATGGCTGTATGCTGGAGATCCGTCAGGTGGAGCTGCTGGCGGACGGGAGGTCCTTGGTGGACACCGTTGGCCGGCAGCGGTTCCGGGTGCTGAGCCGCGGCCACAGGGATGGCTACCACACTGCTGACATCGAGTACCTGGAGGACAAGAAGGTGAGGGCTGGGCTGGGCAGAATCCTGGGCTGCAGAGGGATAGAACCTTCCTACAGACACCTGTGTCCCTCTTGCCTCTGTTCAGGTGTCCGGGGAGGAGCTGCAGGAGCTGCAGTGCCTGCATGAGAGCACCTATCGCCTGGCCCAGCGCTTCTGTGAGCACGGGGACCTCACCTCCAGACACATCCTGATGCAGCACGGACCACTGCCTGAGAAGGAAGAGGACATCCAGGTAATGCTCAGAGGGAGGGGATACACCAAGAGAGCCTCTGAAGCAGCACTGTTGCTGCACTAAGCACCCTGCTTCCCTACTCGGCTTCCCCCAGGTTGAACAAAACAAATCAAGTTTTTCACCCCTGGAACAGCATCTCTCATTCAGAGAGTTGGTAGGCCTTGTATTGTAAAACTGCTTGATGTTTCTTTATGGTTTATGGTAAACTGTTCTTGGAAACTGAGCACTGAGTTCTAAAACCTTTCCCAGAGTCTCTTCCTGAATGAGAACTGAGAAACTGAACTGTATGTGTTTGAAAACACTTTGGGAAAAAGGAACCAAACAAATTGGCAAAGAGGTGAACCCTGCAGCTCCTTGAGTCTGGAGTCACCTTTCTCACTGTGATCCTTTGAGACAGCCATAGCTGGGCAGAGATGAGGAGCTAAGAGGACAGGATCCAATTTTCTTATTATACTGCTCTGACATATTCAGATCATGTAGGAGAAAAAAATTCCCAACATTTAATTTTCATTCCTTTAAGAAAGTGTTTTCTCTCTAGATCGTTATAAATATACTTTTGCTGGTTTGTCCCAGGCTAAGGCTGTCCTGGCCAGGAGTCACTTTAATGATGTGCTCAGGAATTACAAAACCACTCATCCTCCTTCAGCTGAATCAAATTTTTCCTTCTTAGTTTGGCTCAGGTTATAAAAAAGCCATTTTACAAAAGCTGTACCCAAACAGCTGTGCCTGCCTGGCCTGCACCTCACATCTTCAAGTGATGGCCAATATCCCAAAAACACAGGCCATGCAAGATTTGGCCTGTGTTTACTAAAAGCACCGGCTTAAACAGGGAAATGCACAAGTTATTTAATTGTCTCTTTAGTATAGACTTTTTTACCAGCTACATCTGCGTCTGGAGGCTTCCTGGGGAATGCTTGTCTGGAAATTATATTAGTTTGTCCAGCAGTTTTGAGCTTGGATGACAAAAGGGCTGTTCAGATGAGTACAGTAATTTCACGACTATAAGGTGCACCCTTTTGACTAAAATTTTGATTGAAACCCAGAAGTGTGCCTTATAATCTGGTGTGCCTTATATATGGACAAAGTTTGGAAATTTGCCAACCCGGAAGTGCGAGCCACGAGAGCCGTGCCAGCCGGCGCCGGGGGTGGGTGGGAGTGCCGGGGCCCACAGCATGGGGAGGGCACCTGGTGCTGCGTTTAAAGGCTGCACCGATCCGTGAAAAATGTTTGCAAATTGAGCACCTGCCATTAAACCCCACGATCGCGCCATTCCGTTACTAATTCGTTACTTTGTTGTGTGCGGATCCTCAAAGTGCACCTTATAGTCCAGTGCGCCTTATATATGGACAGAGTTCGGAAACTTGCCGGCAGCCCGGAAGTGCGCCTTATAATCCGGTGCACCTTATAGTTGTGAAATTACTGTACTTTGGCCCCTGCTGTCCTGACAAGAATACCTGTTTGCCATCAGCGCTGCTGCCTGAAAGCCACCCCTGCATTCATTCACCTCGCAGCTCCTGATGTGGGGGTCTCTCCTGTGTCCTCTCCAGGCTTCAGCAGACGGCCCGACGTGGTGCTGGTGGCTCATCTCCATCCTGCCCCTGGACCCATCCTTCCAGCTGAACCTGTTCTCCTGCACGTCTCTGCACGCCCGCCTGTTGCAGCTGCAGCACATCCTGAGCGCGCTGCTGCAGCAGCCCCCTCCCCGCCACCTGCTGCCCGAGCGCAGCCCCCACGGCCGGGTCTGACCCGCCCTGGGCTCAGCTCCACCCTGGCCTTTCTCTCTGTGTGCTGCCCCACGGTTTGTGTGTGGTTTGAGCCCCCCTCCAACCCCCCAGAAAGTGAGCTCAGCGATGACTGTGCCCAGCTGTGCTGGCAGTGACACTGTGCCGTCCATGCCACCTCTGGGAGTGCTTGGTGCCACTGCTGCTGTGCTGGGCCACCAAAAGGGATATTGGGCTGCAGAGCTGGGCTGTGGCTCCACTGCCAAAATCACTCGCTGAGGGGCTTCTGCACTGAGGAGGATTCTCCTTAGGCAGGGGACTGAGTGCAGGGATTGCCTCAGTTTTGGTTGTTCCACTTTGAAAGACAGCTTAGGGATTTTGGTAGATGATCCTGATTCACATGGGAAATTTAGAGGTTGGGGAGAGGGGGCATTGGGGAAGCAGAGAGGTTCCAATGGCTTCCCCCAGCCTTGGGAGCTCTGCCACTGCTTACAGCTTTGACTTAGTTTGTGTTTGAACCAGAAGAAAGGTTAAATTAAACTATGTGAAACTCTGTCTTGCTCCTAACCACCTCCACGGCCACATGGTGAGAAGATGGTTCTCTTTGAATGCTCTCAGGTCCAGACATCCCCTTCTCACTGCTCTGCTCGGTGCTGTGCTGTGTTTGCTCACCAGACCCTTCCCCAGGACGCTGCCAGCCACTCCCCTCCCAAAGGGGCTCCAAAGCTGTGAAGTGCCATGGGAAGGGGGATTTTGTCAGCTTTGGTGCTTTTCCCCCTACCCAAAGGCTGCTGTTCCCAAGCCTGGCTGGGTTCAGGTTACAGGGTCAGACCTGGGAGCTGGGAGGAGCTGGTAGCACAAGGGAGTTAAGTCTGGGAGTTTTGTTGTGAGACTTTCTGCTCCTTGACTAATGCAATTTTCCTATTCTGTGTTTCTTGTGAACTTTCTGCTTCCTCAGGAGAAAATCAGGATCTCAGCCGAGGCTGGACCCTTGCATTTGGGACCCAGAATAGTTCAGGATCCCCCAAAAGAGCATAGTGAAGTCAAAGCGATCCAAATCTCTGGAAAGGCAGGGAGGGGGTAGGATCAGTGACCAAAGCCTTGAGCCATGTGTCAGGGGAATGAGTCTGCTTGTCTCCAGACACAGGGCAAAGACTCTGTGGACAGACCAAGCCTCCATGGAAATCCTGAAGATTTGGGATTTTTGTCTTTTATCCGTAATTTCAGAGGCTTTGGGTTCAATTCTAGGAATGACATCCACTTAGTTGGATTAGACATTGCTTCTGGAATTTTATCCCAGCATTTCTCAAAGGCTCCACACCTCCTCAGATTGCTGTTGGATGTGTGTGGGGGAGAGAAAATCAGGGCAGTGATCCTTACTGCATGTGTGCCTGGGCAGAGCCTGGGGTGGGAGACTGGGCATAGCTCCAGAGAGGTCCCTGCTCAGAGACACCACCTTTCCCTGTCCTTCTGGAGTGAGAAATCCCTGTCCCTCCTCTCCATCAAAGTGCCTCCCTGGAGTGACAGTCAGGAACTGAGGGCTTGCTCCCCAGGAACCTCTGCAGGCACAGGGCAGCTGAGCACAGCTCAGAGCTGGATTTGCTCCTCCACCTTTGAGCCATGGTGCTGGCCCAGGAGCACCACAATTCCCAAGGAGCCATATCCCTGGGATGTCAGACTGGGTGATGAAGGGATGCTTTGCAGCCCCAGGGCAGGTGACAGGATGACACTGCAGTTTGGGAAGTGCCTTTCTTTTCCCCAGGGTCAGTGTGGGCTCACTCAGTGACATCCCCAGCGCAAGCCACTCACCACCCCCTGAGCTGCCATTTCCCCACGGCTGAGAGGTCCCTGTGGGTCCCTCCAGCAAGGGGTTGGCATGGGGGAATTCAGGGAGAAGTGTGGCTCTGCACCATGTCACACTGGGGAGGAGCCAGGGACCAGAGCCAGAGTCCCTGGCTACTTTGGGAAGGGATCTGTGCAAATTGCTCCAGTTTGCTTGGAGCACCTTTGTGGTTTTTATTACTCTCTTTGCTCTTGGAATTACATTTTCTTTCAGGTCATTGAAATAAAGACCTTGTTGTTGTTGTTGTTGTTTTGTTGCTGGTGTTTAACTTTTAGCTGCTCATTAATAAAAGTGCTTGGGCATCCCCTGGGAGATTTGGGGACATGTGGAGAGGTGACAGCCTGGCCTTCAGACAGCAAGGTAGGCACAGTGACCACAGTCCAAGGGCAGATGGCAACAAGGGGAAGAAAAATTGTTTTTGCTCACAGAATGTGTGTAAAACAAGACAGGAGGGATGAGCTGCCTGTCACTGCAGCTCAAGGCTTTGGGAAGGATGGGATGGGAGATCAGTCCAGTAGAGATGCTGACCAGTGTGGGATGACTCTGAAGGCAATGTCCCCAAATGCTGTGGCCATCATCTGTCCCTGTCCTGCCTTTGCAGCTGTGGGCAGAGGGCTGTGAGCTGTGAGTAGGTTAGCTTTAACAGCTGGCATTAGGGATGAGAGATGATCCAGGGAGATGTGCCTGGGGCCTAAAATGGGAGGGTGGTCCTGGATGGAAGCTGATGTCCTGCTGGGACAGCTCTCAGTTGGCTCTAGCTCCCATCTCACCTCTTCCCTCTGCTTCCCAAAGTGCCATCCAGAGCCAAGGGCAAGAAGGGAACTGCCCAGCTGTGCTGTCCCCCTTCCTGGCAACATGGAACAGCTGCAGCACAGAGGGACAGGGCTCTGAGTGGTCTGAGACGGCAGATAACCCCAAACAGACCCTGTGCTCCAGAGCAGTGTCCCTGCTATCCAATAATAACTGCCTTCCAAAAGGAATTACACCTTGAATTCCTCCCTAGCAATGCCCTACAGAAGCAGCTGTGCCCCGATGAAGCCCAGCTGTGAGCTGTGGCTGGTGCCAGCTTTTTGGTGGCTCTGGCAGCCCAGCCTTGTGCCTGACCTGTGGCTGGTGAGTGCCTGGGAGCCTGGAGCTGGCGAGGATCCCTTTGCCGTGTTGCCCTGCTCCCACTAGATGTCAGGAGGAGGCTGAGAGCAGGCGAGGAGGAAGGCACGGCAGAAGGGATGTGCAGCATCGACTGTTGCCAGAGCCTTGGTTTTTCTGTCCCTCAGCCCCAAAATCAGCCCTACTCCCAGCCCTGGTCTCAACTGGGCTTTCCTGAGCTCTCCATCAGCACAGGAGAGCTGGGGACCTGTGTAGGTGACTTTGAGTCCACCCCCAGCTCCCCAGGCACGCAAGGTCTGTGCTGCAGGCTCCTCTCCCTGCTCCAGCCAGTTTGCTCTCTTGGGACTGAGCAGGGCCCTGGGGCATTTGGGGGTGTCCTGCTCCCCATCCTCAGTGCCCAGGCAGAAAAACCTGGGGGTGCTGGTGAGCAGCCAGCTGAACATGAGCCACCAGTGTGCCCTGGTGGCCAAGAAGGCCAATGGCCCCTGCCTGGATCAGAAATGCTGTGACAAGCAGGAGGAGGAGGGAGGTCATTCTTCCCCTCTACTCAGCACTGGTGAGGCCACACCTCGAGTGCTGTGTCCAGTTCTGTCCCCTCAGTTTAGGAAGGAGTTGAGACGCTTGAGCGAGTCCAGAAGAGGCAACGAGGCTGGGGAGGGGCTTGGAACACAAACCCTGTGAGGAACAGCTGAGGGGGCTGGGGTGGTTCAGCCTGGAGAAAAGGAGACTCGGGGTGACCTTATCACTCTCTACAATTCCTGTAAAGTGGTTGTAGTCAGGTGGGGTTGGTCTCTTCTCCAGGCAGCACTGACAGAACCAGAGGACACAGACTTAGGCTGTGCCAATGGAAATACGGGTTGGATATTAGGAAAAAGTTTTTTATGGAAAGAGTGATCAAGTACTGGAATTGTCTGCCTGGGGAGGTGGTGGAGACACCATCCCTGGATGTGTTTAAAAAAAGACTGGATGTGGCACTTGGTGCCATGGCTTAGTTAAGATGTTAGGACATGGGTTGGACTCGATGATCTTGAAGGTCTTGTCCAGCCCAGTGATTGTGTGATTTGTGTGATTGTGTGATTCTGTAACTCTGTGATTCTGTGATCTCCCAGCCATCCTGCTGGGCACGGCCTCAGCTCAGAGGTGGGAGGTGAAGCAACCCCTTGTCCCAGCACAAAGCTGGGACAGAACAGCATCCCACAGCCCCTCCTGAAGGCAGCCCAGACCTCTCTCAACCCCACTAGCATGACCAGTTGTTTCACTGAGCAGTTGGGATGGGTTAGCAAAGACCTGGCAATTCGCATGCTGCGTCCCTCCCAACCTTGACACAAATGTCTGTGTGGCTGAGGGGACTGCATGTGACAACCTCAGCCCCAGCAGCAGAGCCAGGTGTAGGTGGGTCTGTCACTGTGTGGACTCCTCAGTGGCACTCAGGGCCCAGGAGCAACCAGGACCTGCAGCACAGGAGGTCGTGACTGCCATGCCACCATGATTTACCTGCTCTCTGAGGACTTGAATTCCTCCCCTGTGCATCCCAACAACACCTAGTAATGATTTCTGGCCTTCATGTAACACTGCTCTGGATTTTACAGGCAGGAACTGGGGTGGGAAGAGGAAATGTGCTGCCCAGCGTCACCCAACAAGGTCCCTGGCAGTCACTCTCCAAGTGGGACCTCTTCCCACCCCACCCAGCCTCCCTCTGGGATTATCCTGCACCTGTTTTTGTATCTGTGGAGAGGTATAAACCAGTGCAAGCACTGGCCCCACTTCCAACACCCCAAAATGTGACCTTCTCCCCAACAGCACCATTTCCTCCCTTCCTGTTCAACACTTTCAAATTGAGACATGGGTGACAACTTCCCTCACCTAACAGTGTGGGCAGGCAATTAGATAAAGAGGTAAATAATTAATACAGCAGGTGTCAGACTGTGCTTCATCTTTCTTTAACAAATGGTGCATTTCCAAACTAATTAGACCAGCCGGTACTTGAGAGAGCAGAAAATCAACACAAGATTGTTCGAACTAAGATTTTCTTCTCTAGCAATGCCACATTAGTGCTGGAAGAGGAGCACAGTGCATGTTAAAGCTAATGAAGGTGGGGAAAAAAAGGAAAAAAACAGCACCTAATTTTTTCCACCCTTTAGCAATACCAGTTGGCGCAATGAAAGATGGGTTGTATTGTTCCTGCTTTTTCAGAAGGAATAAAAAAGCAAAGGAAAGCAGTGAAGACAGATGTGCCATCTCTTTCAAGAAACTCACCCACGGGATGTATTCAAAGCTGGGATATGACAAGTGATGATAAAAAAGTGACTCAAAGTCACTGCTGAAGCAGTTGGAGCGGGACCTGTCTGTTCACCTGGAGAAACATTGAATATCCTCAGTTAGAAGGGATCCACTAGGAACATCAAGTCCAGCTCCAGCCCCAAAAATCACACTATGGCAATGCTTGGGATGTCACAATGGTGCTGTCCCTTGCTCTGGCCAGGCTGCAGGAAGGGGTGAAATCCACCCTTGTCCTGTACAGAGCAGAGCGAGGTGGCCACGGGTGTGTGTGAAGAGACCAAGTGGCAGAGGGACAAACGCCTTTGTCACCCGTGCCGTGGCACTTTGGAGGTGCTGCCCTGGCACTCCCTGGCTGTGCTGCACGTGGGAACTGTGCAAAGCCAAGCCCTGATCCGAGCAGGAGATGTGGGATGATGCATCAGGTGGAGCTGCCACAGCGTGACGGTTGGTAATTCCCACCATTAATAACCAGCTTTGCACTGACAGCCTTTTTCCAAACGCTTCTCCAAACCATTTAGCTCCCTCACACCAGCAATGCTGCTGGGAAGCTCTGGATTTGGGACAGTAACAAGGGGCTGCCTCCCAGCCCTCCCAGCTGATCCAGGGCCACCTTTCAGCCCCTGGAGGAGGGATTAACCCCTGAGTCTCTGCACACAGCCACATCCATTACAAGGGCCCACTGGGGATTAGGGCTCTCCTTGCTGATTCCTGATTTCACAAAACCCTTTGAGCCCAGGGAAAATATTAACAGGACTGATTAAATATCGAAGAAATGGGAAACTTGTTAAAAGTGTGGAACTTAGATAAATACAGCATTATTAAAATGAAATGTGACTTTTAGCAAGGACGGCTCTCTCAGTTGGGCTGTATTTACCTTAATTGTTTCCCTCCATTAATTACAGTCTGAGAGGAAGACTTGTGCAAATTGAAATAAATTAATCAAATTTGTTTAGAGTTTTGTGTGTCTGGCTTATGGGGATTGCAATTAGGCTGGTATGTTTGGCGTATTAAATTACATTGCCTAGATCTATTCTTCCCTTTTCAAGCACCATGAACGTGAAAAGGCAGAAGTCAGTGACAATTAGAAGGTAAACAGGCAGTGTGAGTGATGGTTATTTTAGCTCCTGTGCCTCAAGAATTTCCCTCTTTGCAAGTATTGAGGCTCATTCTATAATGAATAGATCCCAGCTCTGTGCAATGAAAGATAAAGGGGAGATGCTGGAGTAGAGACCAGGGCACATCCAGCTCTGCCCTGGCAGTGGGAACAGTGATGTGGGTGGGAGTTCAGTCCAATTCTCCAGGAAAATCAGGCTCTGTGACTCAGCAGCCTTGTGTGTGTTCCTGCTTGTTCCCACCAGCAGCTGCCCAGTACCACCCACGTTTGACACAGGGGAAGAGGCTTCCAGATATATCGAGGTCCTGGCAAGGTCTGTGAATATGAGAAATTAAATGGATTTAAAAAAAGCATCTTCCTATGGGGAGGGGAAGGGGATGCTCAGTCCTTGTTAGATATCAGAGAATCTACAGTATTTTTATAAAAATGGGCATTAAAGAGGAAACCTCACTTCAGTGGTCTCATCCATGACTGAATCTTCTCTGGTCCTGTCCCAAACCAGTCACAGGAGCAGGCTGAGTGACAGCTTGCTGCAAGATCCTCTAGCCCCATGGAGAATTGCCGCCAAACTTCATGAGGGATTCCAGCACAGACCAAGGAGAATGGTGCAGTTTCCCCTCTAGAGTAAAAGGAATTCTGAGAAGAGGAAAAAGACAAAATAAAACCCAATCTTCACTTGCCCACCCAAGGTGACTCCTGGGGGACAATTCCTGCAGCATTGACTGAAGCAAAGGGCCAGGCAGGGGGTCAGGAGGGTGTCCCAGAGCTGTGGGGGCACAAAGAGACCCAGGAACTGCTCCTCGGAGACATGGCCAGGGTGTAAGGTGCTTCATTGCCCTCCCCGAATCATTTATGAAACTACACAGAATTCAAAACTCACCTCCTGCCACTTCCCTGCCATGCTCAGTGCAGAAGCCTTGCTGCTGTTTGTGTTCCTAGTAAACCCCATCCATCCTGCCCCAACAGGAGCAGATCCCTGTGCAAAGCTCCCATGGCATCACTGTGCAGAACAACCCTACACTGTCCTCACCTGCTGCCACTGCCCTGGCCCTGCTGGGAGGGCAGGAGCACACAGCCTCCTCCCTGGCCATAAACAGAGGGTGAGCAGGGCCCAGCAGTGTCTGGCAGAAATGTTTCCTGCAAGCAGACCTCTTCACCTGGCCATTGCCTGGCCCCAGTGATGTATGGAGTGGCTGGGCTGCAATAGGATTTCTACCCAGAATATTGGCTGGATGATAAAGGAGTCTGTCTGTGGTGATAATTGCACCATAAATAGCTCTGGGTTCGGCACTGAAGAGTGAGGCATTAGAAAACCTCACCCTCTGGATTCCTCCCACTTCCTTCCATCTTCCTGACTGCTAACAAGCAGGGAGAGCAGCTCGTTGGTTTTTACCATCCACGAGAGGTTTATTGTGCTCAGACGCAGCTGGGGCACCTTCCTGCCCATAAATCTTAATAGCCAGAAAGGAGAGAGGGGGGAAAAACCAGCCCAGTTGGGTGATTACTGAAAAGCAGCAGGTAGGGCTGGGTTGTGGCACAGCTGTCCCTCCTCATTGTCTCTGCTGCAAAGACATCCCTGCCTCACTCCCTCCTCCAGCCTTCCCCTGCTCCTCTGAGCACTCCCAAGCACTTGGGGGCAAACATCCTCCTTACTCCACTGATGGGAGCTGAAAACCTGCCAGCCAGCCCCAAACACTGAAAAATGAGCTCAAAATGGCGAGTGCTGTGGAAGCCAAGGCTGGAAAAACAATAAACGTGACTGGATTAGAAGGTCTCTGTGGCCCCTGGCTTTTTGAGCCTGCAGAAAGCACATGGATGCCTCGCCTTGCCTTTTCTTCCCAAAAAAATATGGAAATGGATCTGATTTTGCTGGTATATTTACCTGCTCTTGAATTCCAAAAGATAACAGGGTTTAACCCCTCCTGTTAGGGCTTCTCACTCACATTAAGCGCAGGTTCACCTGAGTTCTGTCCTCTGCCCAAATTTACTCACTGTTCACAACCAGCCACCAGGTACTTTGGGGAGTGTGGTGTAAATGGAAAAAGTGGTCAGGACTGAATGGAGGCATCTCCTCATAAAATTTTATTCATGGGTCAGGGAATTGCTGCTGTGGCTTTTCTTTTTCTCATGTGCAGTGCCCAGATTTGCTGCAAATAGCTAAAAGATGGACTGTGTAGCACAAATCCGTTTTACAAGCTTGGACAGCCTGCAAGATCCTGGTCAAAAGTTAAACCTTGAGGAGTCAGGTGTGACAAACCCCAAATGCTGTGAAAATCCCATTCTTGGTTCCTGGGCCCCAGCTCAGACCAAGGGGTTAATAGCATCCCATTGTAACTCAGACACACTAGCATCACTATTGTTTTTCTATGAAGGTGATTAAATTTTTTTTTTTCGGAATTTTGAAGGGTCCAGGAGTGAAGAGGGAAAATGATTCTCCTTCCTGGACACATTATAAAGCTCCCACAAATAACTGCAGTAGAAGGAAGGCAAGTTTTATTCTCAGATGGAAAAGAGATGCTTGAAAGGCAATTTTGAAAGGCGCTGAGTAGAACCAGGGGAAATCCGTGGCCAGTTTCCACACTGCAGCAGAACCATTCAGGAGGGATGGAGGGCATGGGGGTCATGCTGGCCAGAACAGGAGCAGGAGCAAGAACAGGAGCAGCTCTCTCCTTTCTGCACTCGGTGCAATGATGGCTGCTAAGCAGGCAGAAGCTTTTCAGCTCCTGTACAAATCTATAACCTCCCCCAAACCTTCCTCTCCTGCACACCAAACAAATCCAAAGACCAAATATAGAACATGATTTTTCTTCTTTATTTTTTTATTGTCATACTGGAGTGTTCGAAGCAAAACTATTTACCCTGTTAAAGGTTTCGGATTTGCAAGTTTAAAGCTTTCACAGTTCCAGGTGCACCCAAAAAGATAAGGGAGCCTGGAGGTGTTCTGTTGTACCTAGAAATAGATAAATAAAGCTGTGATTAATTTGAAGGTAGTTCTTAATGCTCATTATTTCTTCATTATCTACTGCTACTATTAGAGTGACCTCACCTAAACTGATACAGGAAAGCACAAAACCCTGAAAGCAAACAGGGGAGAGTTGTAACAAGCATTTGAAAAATGCCAGAGATCCCAAAAGCTTGGGACCAGGGAGGGAATGATTGGGCAGAAGAGAATGGTGTGTTCCTCCCACTGACTGCTCCTCTGCTGCTGCCAAAAGGTGTGGCATGGCCAGCGTGGCATGGGATGTGCAGAACACCAGTCCCTGCTGGAGGATGTTACTGGGATTCCTGGCTTCATAAAGCAGATCCCAGCATTTACAGTAATTTCACAACTATAAAGGGCACCGGACTATAAGATGCACTTTTTTTTTGCAGCAAGGATCCGCGTGCAACAAAGTAACGAATTAATAATGGAATCGCGCAATTGCGGGGTTTACTGGCAGGTGCTCAATTTGCAAACATTTTTCACAGATCAGCGCAGCCTTTAAACGCAGCCCCAGGTGCCCTCCCCGTGCCATGGGCCCCAGCACTCCCGCCTGCCTGTGGTGCCAGCTGCCGCGGCTCAGCTCACACTTCTGGGTTGGCAAATTTTGGAACTTTGTCCATATATAAGGCACACTGGATTATAAGGCACACTTCTAGGTTTCGATCAAAATTTTATTCAAAAGGGTGCGCCTTACAGTCGTGAAATTACTGTGCTTGGCTGGGCACAGAGGGAGGAAGAGAACCAGCCCAGACTTTAAAAATATAATGAGCCTGAAGAAACAGCCTAGGAGCAGAGGGATCTGTGCTGGGGATGATTCAGTGGAAGGAGGCGAGTCAGGGCTTTGTGGAAGAAGCTTTGGGAGAAAGCAGCCAGAGCTGAGATGAGATTAATCAAGTAGCAAGAGCTGCCCAGACATGGCTATTCTTGGCTGCTTTATTAGAAGAAAGATTACTGCCTGTGGTTCCTCAAAAGAAGTTTCAAGGCAATTAAACAGGCTTTTCAGCAGGTCCCTTCCTTACTCAGCAGCTCTGCTTCGTTCAGCTTGTCTGGCATGGGGATGGATTTATGGATTTATGAGAGGTTGGATGCTCCAGGTCTGGAGAAGCAGGAAATCTTCATGGGGGCCATGCTGGCCTCCAGGCAGTGCAAACTGCCCAGCCTGAGCTCTGTCCCCTGTTTCTCCTGGGCTTTCCCCTGGCAGCTGCTCTGCTGAGCAGGCAGCTCTTCCTCCTCCTGCCTGCTCCAGCCTGGGCTTGGAATTCCTGTTGACAAGAGGGGGTGAGGTGTGAGATTTAGGTGGCAACTGACAGAACAAGAGGACACAGTCTCAGGCTGTGTCAAGGGAAAATTATGTTGGATATTAGGAAAAGGTTTTTTACTGAAAGAATGATCAAGCACTGGAATGGTCTGCACAGGGAGGTGGCAGTCACCATCCCTGGATGTGTTTAAAAAAAGATTGGATGTGGCACTTGGTGCCATGGTCTAGTTGAGGTGTTAGAACATGGGTTGGACTCGATGACCTTGGAGGTCTCTTCCAACCCAATCATTCTGTGAATTCTGTAAATTTGTGCCACGAGCATCCCAGATCATCAGTGAGTGCTGGTGCACCCAGGAGCCTGCTCTGGGGTGGGCACAGCAAATGCAGCCAATTTTTGGCACAAAACAAATTTAAACCAGGCCCATGTAATATTTCTGTAGCTGCAACAAATGAGTTTCATGGTTTGGAGCTGAACTAAGCTGCCAATGTTTGACTGTCTCTGGGAGTCAAAGCTTTATGCAAATGGTACTGAGATTTTAGTCCAGGTCAGGAAATAAGACATCCACTCTCAAAGTTATTAACTTTCTTGTCCTTATTTTTGAAAGTCATTCTCTGTGTTTTATTTTTGTCCGCTTTCTCTCTCTTTTGAAAGCTCAATACCACCCACAGCACTGGGTACTGCTGAGCTCTGGCTCTAAGTCAAATCCACTTGCCTTCAGGGAGATGGAAACTAATCAATGAGGAATATTAAACAATATGAAAGCCTCAATGATTTTTACATTTTCCACAAAGGTCAGAGTCCCTCTGGCAGCTCCATGCTAGCACTCAGCTAAAGGTGGCAGAGAGAGATGACACAGCTCAGAAAAAAACTCCCATTCCCCTGTTTCCTGCAGAAGATGTTTTCTTACATTAAGGAAAAGATCCTGCTGTTGAGCAGGCTCAGGCTGGCTGGGCTTGTGGTAAACTGAATTTTGATTTTGCAGGAGCTCATGGGGAGCCTGGGCTGTCTCAGGTCTGGGCTTGCAGGTGTGGATTTGCAGGGAAGTGGGGTCCAGCTGCTTTTCCCTGTGCCTTTTCCCAGTCTGAGGGGCTTTGCTGGGAGCAGGATGATGCATCCAGGCTGCCCCAGGGATGCTCAGCAGAGCTTGCCATTGGGATCCTTCAATTAACTGAGAATAACTCATCTGCCCACCAGTGGTGCCTCCAGCTGCCTGAGGCTGGGGGTTTCACTGGGTGCCTGACAGGACATTTTAGCCCAGATTCAGCCCCAGGTTCGGCTCTTGATTTGGCTCCTTACCTCCCTTTGAAAAGGTGCTGGGATTCAGGGAGGGCTCTCATGACCACTCTTCAAGGGAGGGTGCAGGACACAGCCCATGGGAGCAGGTGCCTATTGACCCCAGTCACAGAAAAATAAACCCATTGTTTTTCATTGTATATCTCCATTGTTTTTCTCTGTACAGGTCCTTCTATTCCTCTGCAATAAGAATTCTAATAATTTCAAGGTGAAGATTAAATTTCTGATTTTGCACTTATTTTTCTTTCTGACCAATCATAACAAGTCATTTCTCACTGGGTCCAGGACTTGTGTTTCTCTTTAGGAATGATAACACTTAACTTACATTTCTATATCTAGTAATATGAAAGGGTTGATAATATGGAAGCACCAGTGTGAGCGACTTCCTAAAGGGAGACCAGTAATCAGCTGATCCTTGTTTCCATTCGATTAGCAACCTGGTTAAAATCTAAATCTTTTATTTTGAGCATCCTGGCAGGGCTGAAAAGCTGCTGACACTATAGTTCAATCCAGCTAAAACTGCTCAGGACCCTTTTGTGTTTAAGGTTTGTAGAAAACCACTGCAATTAGCAAATCAAGGGGAGGAGAGCAGCAGGAGGATGCCAAGCTGCAGCAAGGCAGTGCTCACTGGATGGAAAGCCAAGGAGCCAGGAGATTCTGGAGATTGCTGTGAGCCATTGCATTTTCCATTCCAATTATTTCTCTCAAGTGCATCGTCAACTGACAGAAGTTGGTCCCCTTCAACTTTCTTGACAAGCAATATATTGTTAGAAAGGAAGAAAATCAGCAGGTGCTAGTTCCATCTCAATGCCCCTCCTCTCCCATCCCAGATCCTCCCATCTTCCTAATTTGCTCCTCTTAATAAGATTTTGTATATTGCTACTGCACCTGGTTACACACCACGGTTATGAACTTAATGTGCAAAGTGAAATGTAAACAGGATTAAAAAAAATCTTAGCAATTACAAAGCACTTGAAAGCATTCTCCCTCCTCCACTTTGTTAGCAGACTCTTCACTTTGCCTGTCTTGCACATCCAGCATTGCAGTAATTTTCAGGGGTGGCTTAACTCCTTCCAGACATTTCAGCCAAAAAGGAGCATTAATTTCTGTGGTAGAAGTGGCAAGAGGAAATGGAGTGTTTGCCTTTATTCAACAGGAATGGAAGCAAACTTCATTAAACCGAATTAAAAAACGTCAGGTGAAGTTTTGTCTCCTTAGAACCAAGGACAAACATTTCTTAAAAATTCTGTGACTTCAGAGAAAGACAAAACCACAGGTGTAATTGTCTTTACCTGAGCAGAATTTGACTGTTAGTCTGTGCTCCTTGGTGATGTTCTTCTGTGCTGTTAAAATCTGGGATTTTTTTATTCTGAGGGCTTTAGCTGGAGTGTTTAATTACCCATCTCATCTGGAGCCATTTCAGGTTTGGTGGAGGAAAACATTGACACCATCATTCCCATGGGACTGGGATTTAAAGTGTATGTTAGGTCAGCATTTAAGGATAATGCCAGAATTTCTCTGGGGTTCTCAGATCCTCCTTGGTGCAGCTACACAACAGTTCCTGAAATATTGTGCCTTGCTGGAAGCATCTGTCATCAGAGCCTCACAGACTGTGAAAGAAACTCGGGCTGACCCCCTGACCTCCTGTGGGAATGATTGACTGAGCACAGCTCACTCCTCTTCAGCTGCCCAGCCAGGAGAATCTCTGCCAGGAGAGGAGAGACTCAGACACAGCACAGGTAGGTGGAATTGGAGGGAGTTTAGGAAAATCCAGATCTAAGGGCTGCAGGGGCTGCCCAAATGCCCTGCAGAGCCTGCCCGGTGCTCCTGCTGCACACCAGGTGCTGGCATTTTGGTGTTTGTACCTGTAGCTGCATTTCAAAGTCTTTTAAGAGAGGCAGAAATTGCTCAAGAGTACAGCTGATTGCAGGAAGTCAAAGCTCTGGCTGGCAGGAGGAACAGATTGGCCTGAAGGTTCCTGGTGGCTGCTGTTGGTGCAATGTCCCCACAGAGTGCACCATGCCATTGGCTCCCTCACCTTGGCACGTGGCCACTGGCCACCAGAGAGAGCCAGGGGCTGGCTTGCAGGGCCACAAGGAGTTGCCTTAGCCCAGGCAGCCACTGCTGAGATGCACATTCTGCTTTCTAATTTGCCTGAACTCTCAGCGGGCTGGCACCTTCTAATTTGCTGTTTGTTGCTGCTCTCCTAGAAGTCCAGCTGATTGCTCTGCTGGTGCCAGCAGATCAATCTCACTGAAACAGACTTATTTTTCTTCTCATCTTGAAGAGGTTAGTTTTCCAAACATCTGTGCTTACCTGCTGAGCTGAGTGAGATTGCTCTCGCTCATCCGTGCTGCTCTTGCTGCCAGGCACAGACAGCCCAGGGCAGAGCTGATGGAGAGACCTGAGGCTGGCCAGCAGTTGGATTTTTATGTGTGTGCTGGGAGAATGGCAAGGGAGGAACACACAGGAAAGTCCATAGAACTATTTTCAATGTCATTAGTTTTACAGTTTATTAAATTGAGTTTGTCTCGACAAGATCTGGTGGGAGACCGTGCAGGCTGGGTCTGCACACAGCCATGGGAGGAAGGACACACTGCAGCCCAGCACTGCAGAGGTGGGGCTAACACACTTCTCACCTCAGGAGAACTTTTAGGGCCTCTAAATTTAAAGATGTGCCCAGTCCACCTCACTGGGAGCATTTGCACATTGCAGTCTGTGCATACCTTGTAAAAGAAACTCATCTGCCCTGTTCCAGCTCCACCCCATCCGTCCCTCTGAGTGCAAACACCCATTGTCCTTCTCTGTCCCACTGCTCAAGCTTTGTACTGGACAGCTGGAGCACCTGCATCACCCCCTGGGAGCGGCTTGAGCTGTTTGCATTGCTGATGTTTTTGGCACCGCTGTAGGGCACAGGATGAATTTTGCATGTCAGGTGTCATCCAGCCTTCATGGGACCATCCTTCCAGGGGAAGAAGTGACCCCTGCAGCCTGGCCCCTGTCAGAGAGGGGCTCAGCTGCTGCCTGAGGTGGTGGGAGGTGGGCAGGGGGCAGCCCCTGCTCGGTCCCTTCCTTCTGTCAGCATCCACACAGGCACATTGCTAATGCAGCAAAGCTTTGCTTCTTACATCTTTAGAAGGGTTAGGGCAGAAATATCCTAGAAACCCAAGAAACAACTGTCATAAAGGAAGAGCATGTAATTTAGTACTTTTTTAAAACACCCAAGTCATTATTTCCTCAGCACCAGAATTTGCTGAAAGCACTCCAAGTTCTGTTTTGCGAGTGCCACGGAACAAAATAATTGTGCAATTAGTAATGCATCTCACACTCCATGAAATGAAAGATTTTTTTACTTTCAACAAGTACAAAATGTAGCATTTTGCTTTTCCATGCTGGGAAAGTACTGGCCATACCTTCCCCCTCCTCCCTATTTTAAATGCACCACAGTACGTAATTAATAAAGACAATAATAAATATGCTTCACAAAGCAGAAGGGATGTGAATGGCAGAGGCACAACGTGGATAGCTCGGGATTACCAGAGCAGCCAGATATTAATTATAGCTGCCTGTGGAGGAGCTGTGCCCTCTCCAGCCCTGTCCAATACTGCTCCCAGGCACTGTGAGAGTGGGGCTGCTTGCCCAGGGTCCTGCAGCAGCTGGGTTACACAAGAGGGCTGCTGTTAATTCAGGGACCAGAGAGGTGTTCCTGGAGATCCAGCATCTCCACAAGGCACCAGCCCATGCATGATAATCAATGTCCCCTCGGTGCTGGCCTGCCCCATGGGAAAGGCTCTGCCATAACCTGCTGCTTGGTATTTGGGAGGCAAACAAAGCTGTTCCCTGGGCGATGGCATCCTCCTCCCTGCTAGGTACCCTGGATAAACTGCTTTCCCTGCCCTCCAGCGCACTGAGCCTGCTGCTGTGATGGAAATCTCTACCAGCCCCTTTTAGAAATGATCCTCCCCCAGCAGCGTGCCTCTCTCCCCTGGCTGCTCAGCTGCAGCGTGCTGGGAGAAGCAGAGGAACAGCGGGGACATCGCAGTGTGCAGCAACCACAGGTGTGGGATGCAGGAGCAGCACCTGGCAGAGCTCTGCATGGAGCACAGGGAGATGTGGGATGCAGGAGCAGCACCTGGCAGAGCTCTGCATGGAGCACAGGGAGATGTGGGATGCAGGAGCAGCACCGGTGACACCCAGCCCCTGGCAGACTGTGAGGCTTTAGTGTGCATTGGAGCCATGGGGGAACCAAGGGTGCTGTGACTGCAGTGGGCAGGAGAGTGTGGCAGGGCAGGAGCTGGGCACACCTGGGCATGAGCTGCACCCACAAGGAGAGGTTCAAGCCCACTGCAGGGCCCATGTCAAGGGTTTGCTCCCACCCATGATGCAGAGAGAGAGATCCAAGGATGGGGCTGGTTGGACTCAGCCTCAGTCCCCCTGGTGCAGCTCCAGGTGTGAATCACTGACCTTCAGCTGCAAACCACCACCATGCAAGTAAGTTGATTTAATTAAACATATTTAAATTGCTTTGTACAACACCATACTCAGCTCAGCTGTGAGAAGGGCAGTGGGGAATTTAATTCTGAAGCTGCATCTCTGTCTTGTGGCTACCCGGGGCATCCCTCGACCCTGTCCCTTGCACACTCTGCCGTTTCCATGGCACTCCAGTGTTTCGGAGGCAGGGCAGGGAGGGCAGCCCGGCAGGGATGTGAGGGGGGGATTTTTGGTGCATGCTAATGAGATGGAGCCTGGCAGAAAATGCAGCCAGCAGGGGAGGGCAAGCAGGAGCCGGGAGCAGCTTATCGCTCCCTGGCAGAAAGGGATGCTCGAGGAGATGGTGGCTGCTACATAAATAAATAAAGCAAACATCAAACACCTCGACTTCCTGCAGTTCCTGGCCTGTGTGCCTTCCCCAGGGGTCCCAGCTGCGTTTTCCCTCCAGAAGCTGATGCGGGATGCTGCAGGCAAGTGGCAGCAGGCAGGGGTGCTGAGATTGCTTTTTGCCCAAAACTAAATTGCCTTGGAAATTAAACTCTGCTGCAGCCACAGAAGAACCAGAGTCATGGGGGCTGGAGCAAGGCCTGTCAGTGTGATAAAAAGCCCATGGACAATTTTTCCCTGAAAAGGAAAGGCTTGTGCCAAGAAAAATCTGTAGGACAGGAGCCTCGAGGTGCTTGGACTGCTCATCTGGGTCTGAAGCCAAAGGCACTCACGGTGCAGGCTGTGTGTGACCAGTGCTGAGCATCCCCTCATGCCTGCTAATGTGGGCTGACAATCTCTGGAACAGCAAAGCCTTCTGTAAAATGGCACAGGAGGGGTGTGGGTCACCCAGCAGGCAGGGACCCTCCTGGCTTAGTTGTCCTTTTGTGAGCAGCTGTTGCAGGACAGAATTTTTTGGGGAGCGCTAGGGATGGGGCTCACAAGTGGGGAACACAGCTGGGGTTAGATGACAGGGGAGAGTGCATTGTGCTGCCCTGCCTGGGCTCCTCCCCTGGGCTTTGTCGCCAGTGCAGAGCTGGTGTTTGTGCAAGATTTGGGTGAGTCTGGGTGCAGGGCAGATGTGTTCTCCTCCACTTTTACCAGGTCTCAAAGATCCTGCTAAAGAAATGTGGCCTCTCACCTTCACAGACTGCACTTCACTTCTGCAAGCATGTGGAGCAGGGTCAGTGTCACCAAAACCAGCCTGTGCTCTGACCTCAGTGTCAGCAGAGGCCAACTGAATCAGAGATCCATCTTCCCTGAAGAGGCACAAACAGTGCTGGAATCCTAGCAGAGTGCTGAACCTGAGTGGATATTAGATGTCAAGGAGAGAGCTAGAGGTCTGGAAGGATGGGATGTGCTGTCAGCTGGCTCTGTGCCCATTGCACCAGAGACACCTCCCTTTGTCTAAAAGGACACCTATCCAGTGAAACCAGATCTCCAGGAAAATGTGTAACAGGAGAGATAGGGATGGAAGAAATGGTCACAGGAACTATATAAGGACAGGAGGAGGTGAGGTCTGGGTACCCCAAGAATGGATACCAGTCCTCAATATAAAAGCCTTGCTGCAGCATTTCTGTGCTCATGGAGGCAAACAGAGGCAGTGACCCCTCCTCACATGGCTCCCAAGCTTTGTGCATGGACACCTGACAGCTTCCCTTCCCTCTGGAAGGCAAGAGGCAATGCTATCCCAGCTGCCTATCCAAGACCTGCCTTAATCTTTCCTTTTTTCAGTTGCTCTGCATCATTTTGGGTTCTCCAGCCTGCTCAGAGCAAGTCCTTCACTTCCTTCTAGCTGCCACACTGTCCATTTTCAGCTTCACCTGCTTCTCATGCTGGGCAAACACCAAGCTGCACACAAACTCCTGTCTTGGTCTCCTAACAAACATTTTTGGCTCCACAGATTGTGTTTCAGGTGTGATATGAAGCTTCACTGCATCCAATCAAACCAATAGTCCCAGGTTGGCCATTCCGATTCAGAGAAATCTTTTCCAGTGAAGTTATCACTTCAGCAGACCCAGAGGAGAAGCTTTATAAGGCACCTGAGGATTTTCATGCTAATGAGTTCCAGTCCATCATCAGTTCCTCACTGCTTGAGTTTCACCTGTCTGTGCACAAAATCAATGATTTCTATCACAAGATCTCTTTCATCTCTTGCCATCCTGGAAGAACTAGATAATGAAGTGGAAAAAAAGCAAAAAGAAACTTTTAGCCCCAGATTAAGAAATGTCAGAGTCTAGGTCATAAAAACCACTACAATATATACTTTGTACCTTTTTTCCAAGACACTTCTGCTACTTTATGTGCTTCGGAGATGAGTCATAAGGGAATGAGAATGAAGATCATAATTTCCATTTGTACAAATATCAGGTGATAGCTCAGAAAACATGCTCATGGTTTCAGAAGGAGTTACAAGGAGCAAGAAATCTTGAGAGGTTCCATCTGATTACAGGGAAGTTGACCACCTGGTTAGTACATCTCCTTCTCACGGGTGATAAACAGTGATAAAATCCACCCAATTCTCCCCATCCATAAATAAAACTCTCCAGATAAACAGTATTAGAAGTGATTATCCCTGGACTTGTTGTTATCAAAAGGTAGCAAGGAGGGTGAATTTACCCTGGAGATATATTTATCTTGAGGATGTATTCCCAGCTCTACAGAAGAGCTGCCAGCCTGGTCCATGGCCCTGCTTGCTGCTCTCCAGAACATTTTCCCTTGTGAGATCAGCATCAAGCACAAAATTCCTGTCAGAACTGTACTTGGGGGGTCCCTGTGCTTGATGCTACCTGGTTGGACCCTCCTCCATCCTGCCTCCCTTGCTCCAGAATGAGCTGGGCCTATCAGGCTCCTCTAATGATGCTTTTTCTCTGCTCAGTTTCTGGAGGAGGGTCAGCTTTTGTCTCTCAGTCCCTTTCAGTTTTGGTGCTCCTGTTTCTTCCCTTCCCCTGCCTCCTCTCCCACCCCCACATGCCACCATCCTTTGATGAGCTGCTCTTATGAAAGACTGAAGGGGATTTGCCATGTGTCACTTTCAAAGGTCTAGGGGCAGGAAGCTTTAATTGCCAGATTTTTCACACAGGGTGTTAACATTTATTGAAGTCAGTTCCTCTGATTTCCCTTTAATGAGATGATGACTGTGCGTATGAGATAACATTAGGTTCAAATGGGGGGAAACTCAGAGAGGGTTTAAATAATCAGAGCAGGAAAAAGAAAAAATTAAACCCAAACCTGTGCTAGATCTCATGTCTTAAGGACTTACTCTGCAACTCAATTTAAAGGTAAGAAACTGGGATCATTCTTCAAACAGTACAGCAAGGCTGACAGTCTTCTTTTGAAAGGGCTTCCCTTGGGAAAGGGAGCAGGAGGTGGGCTTTGGGTACTGTTTGATTTTTGGGACACTTCTGACATTTCAGTCACTGTTTCTCTTGTGGCTGTCCCTGTGGAAACAAAGACAGGGTGATCAACTACTTGGGGTTCACCCAGCACCAGAGGAAATACTTTAAATACAATTCCTTGTGCTCAGGGTTACCGAGGTATGAGACACTCATCCTATGCTCCAGCAGCCCCAGGCAGCACTGAGGTGTCAGAGACAGCTAAAACCTGTGCTCACGAGCCCAAACCCTGTGTTCACGAGCCCTGACCCTGTGTTCACAAGCCCAAACCCTGTGTTCACAAGCCCAAACTGTGTGTTCATGAGCCCAAACCCTGTGTTCACGAGCCCAAACCCTGTGTTCACAAATCCAAACCCTGTGTTCACGAGCCCTTGCAGCATGAGTCAGTGCCCCAGGAGTACACACAACCCCACTGACAGCTGGAAGTGGGACCACATGAATCTGAGTATAAAGAAAACCTCTTCCAAACTGGGACACTCTAATAAAATTGAAGCCTTTGAGGAAAAAAAAAAAGCTGAAAAGCTGAACTTTTTGCCTTGGCCACCCTGTCTGCTCTCTTCCCTCATTTCATCTCCCTCCTCC
The DNA here is from genome assembly GCA_009812075.1 of Sialia sialis. Lineage (NCBI taxonomy): Eukaryota > Metazoa > Chordata > Aves > Passeriformes > Turdidae > Sialia > Sialia sialis. The sequence continues at coordinate 3,965,775 of VRYO01001726.1, read as the reverse complement.
TCCTCCTCTCACTTTTCTGCTACCTTCACATGGGATTCTGCTGCCCTACTTTTGTCCAGCCTTCTCCTAGAGATAAGATAAACGCTATTTTCAATTAACAAGACTTGATTGCTGAAAGCAATAGGAGGCAGTTCGTTTAGAGCCAGCAAATTAATTGAAATCTGAATGTACATAGTCAGCGTATTGCAGGGAGAGCAATTATCCTGTCGTTTGGCCCCTGCCACGCAGGCAGCTGGGCTGGGCTGAGCCGTGAGAGCAGGAGGAGCTCACACGGCCCTCCTATCTCCTGAAGTTCCTCCCTCAGCTGCTTTTAGCCCACTTTCATCTTGCAAGAGGAAGTTCTCCATGGCTGTAAGTGTAAATTAGAGCAGGAGGATGTGTCCTGGGACTTTGGCACTGCTGGGACGCGAAGTTGTTTTCTAAACATCAGTCAGACGTGATGAGATCTTCCTCCTCCCTCCTCTCCTCCATAGGGAGGGCTTGTGCTGGGTGTGAAAATGGAAAATGTGTGGTATCCACCAGCTGAGTGGATTCCCCGCCCTTGGCAGCATTTACCAGGATTATCATGGAGGGCACATGGTAACAGCTGAGACCTTGGGAATTCATTGCTCCTTAAACTGTGTTCACACAGGACATACTGCAGAAGGAAGGAGGGCAAAGCAATCAGCCAATAACAGAAATATTCCATCATAAGAAAGATCTTCCATGACTTTCAATGCCCAAATGCTTTTGGTGTTGCTGAGGGAGCCACTGCAGCTTCTGTACCACCAGGTCCCTCAGGAGCTGAGCTTGCTCCCTCACATCACCTGAGGGGACACCTCTCACCAGCCTCACAGTGCCTTGGGACTAGAGTACAGGGAAAAACCTTGGAATGCTTTCTCTCTTAAAATGGGTGAAAATGAAAAAACCTCAGGAACTGACCAGGCACTGGTGTAAGCCATGGAGGAGCACCCAAATACTTCCAGGGTAACTTGGACATCTCCTCTCCTCCAAAGGACTGCTCAGAGCTTCATGAGTGCCGTCAGGGGTGCACTGGGAATGTGCAGCACCTCTGGGTCTGAGCAGCAAGGAGACCCCCATGGTGACACATCCCTCAGCTCTTCTGAAACACCTCACTCAAAACCTGCTGCTCCACAATTTACATCCCAGGGCACTGTAGAAAACAGCCCACTCCAGCACACAATCCACCCAGAGTGGCCAAAAGCAGCAATTACAAGCCAGTCTCTACTGGAGAGCTAACAAACCCATATCATGTTTTGCTGCCTCCAAGCCAGTTGGCACAAAGATGCTGCTTTCTTATTCCTGGACAAAGGATGCTTTTAAGCTTTCCCTCTCTGCCAAGCGTGGGAGGAGCCCCACGTGTCAGCCTGGCAGGATTTCCGAGGATTCCTGTTCTGGTCCAGGCGCCTCTCAGAGAGAGCAAACCTGGTGCTCGTACGAATTTTCTCTCACCTTCGGGAGCTGCTGACAAGGGAGGCAGGAGCAATGTCCCAGTTCCATAGCTGGCAGGCCTGGAGGCAGCCAGGCACGTTTGCAGGGAGCAGCTGAAGCTCATTAAATCCCAACAGTGACACCTCCGGATTAAACCCCAACAGCGACACCTCGGAGCGCCCCAGCACTTCCCACTCGTGCTCTGGCTGAGCAGGGACCTGCTCCAGCACGGCTCCTTGGAGGTACTCATTATGCACCAGCATCTGTTTCATCATCCTCCCTTCTCTTACTTTCTCCTGTCTACCAGCTCGCAGTGTCCTTGGCCCCTTCTCCGTCTTGCTTCCCTCCCCATTGCAATTTTCACAGCAGATTTCCCAGGCAGGCTGAAAAACTTCTTGGAGAAGCAACTTTGGCACAGTTTTTCTGTTGGATCCCAGAAATCTGTGTTTTTTGAGCTCTCTGTGCTTTCCGGCACTGACCCCCTGCAGGACACTGCTTCTGACCTGAGGCCTTGGAGAAGGCTTCCAAATTTGAGTGATGGAGTTAAAATCATGGCTGTGTAGTTAAACAGAAGTGTGTGATTTCACATGGTGAAAGGTTTTAAATTTAAGTTTTTTACAATATAGTAATAGGTATGGGACAAGATTTTTGGATGTTGTTTGGAGGTTTCTGGGTGTTGTCTCCTTTTGATGTTCTTCCTTCTTCATGGTTTCAGGCAGTAGTTTCTGGTTGGACAGTCAGTGCTGCACTGCAGGTCACGGGAGTTTGGTTATTTGGCCAAAAGTATAAATAATATAGGTATTAATTCTCTATTGGTCTGTTTAGCTTTAAGAGACCTTGTAGCTAGCTAGGTTTGCCTCCATTTTGCTGGCTTTTAGCTGCTGGCTAGAAGTGTTGCAGAATTTTCTGTACCTTAAGATTTAATAAACAACCAAGCCTGAACACAAGAAAATTCATCTCCTTCATGTTTTTAATCCTAACTCTGAGTAAAGATAGAAGAAACTTCACTAAGCCACTAATTGAGTGGTGCAAATATCACCATTACACTTTTCCATGGAGGCAAAAGCCTTCTTGCCCTTGGCTCAGTAACTTTCTAAATAAGATTATGGACCGCTGGGACAGCTCAGAGAAGGCATTTCATGGATAGAGGCTGTTCAGGTGACAGTGGCCCCTGCACTGCTGGTAGGCACGAACATAAGTGAGGCTGGAAAGTATTTTCTGCAATGCTGCATTCCTAGTTATTCCAGCTTCAGGTCAGCTTTCCCCATGATGGCTGGCCAGGACTGTGCAGAATATTTTTGGTATCACCAGAGGCTTTTCACACGTGGAATTCTTGCTGCGACCCTTGAATACGCTTGGGGTTTTTTTTAACTTTCCTTTTTAATGACTTCATGGTGTATTGTCCCATCAGGGGCAAACATCCTCACTGTGATCAGCAAGCAAACCCAGATCTTCATCTGCTCTTTCCAGCACTAGGGAGTCTTACAGTCAGTCCCTCAATCATGATGTCAAACCACAGCCTTTCATCCTGCCTGTTCCCCAAATTTAAAGTCTTTCAATTCTTCATGTGATTTAACAGTGGTTGCAAGATAAATCTTTCAGAGAAGCTCTATATGTACGTTCCTTCCACTCAGTTATGCTTTGCAGTACAACTCATTATCTGCTCTTTAGATGTCTCACTTTGACAACTTTTCTTTTATAGTCTTCATTTTAGCTAATGAGCTCCCCCACAAAATCAAATGTTTTTGTGAAGCTCATTTACATTAAACCTACCACACCTCCCTCCCTTAGAAACACAAGCAGCTTTAGAAGAAAAACAGACCAACAAAACAAATCACAGCAGTCTGTCAGGATCTATCTTTGGGGAAGCACACGGGTTTTTTTCTCAGGTTTGCAGACTGCTTGCGTGAGTTTGGTTGTTTCTTCCTGGCCTGGACTTAGGCCGCATCTTTTCTTCCTGGCACACAACACTGCCTGATGCACTACAGTTAACAGAAAGCAAAGTAATCCTGGCCTGCACAGTAATTGGTTTTGCTCATTTCAGGGCATGTATTTTGGAGTTTTGCCTCTGCTTAGTGATAGAAAGCCTCCCTTTGCAGTGTCCTAATTCCTGTTAATGTTAATGCATACCCCTCCCCTTTTCACCAGTCTCTTGTGAAGCCCTAGACACATAATTCAGCAGTTTTCAGGCTCTCTTTTGACCCCTTTTAATCTCCCTCTCATTATTCCAGCACAGCAGCCTCCTGTTTCTGTCAGCAGCTGAAGAACTCTGTGCTGTAGAAGGGATTAAGCACCAGTCCCACAGGATGGGATAAGGAAGCTTTCTTTCCTACACACTGCTTGGAGAACAGCTCAGAAGCCAGAAGGAGGAAGGCACTAAGAGTTTCCCCTCCTACCCGTGGTATTAAAAGCAAGCGAGTGTCTTTTTTCCCATCTTCCCCAGAGCTGCAGGAGAGGATGCAGGCAGTGATGGATTCCAAAATCCCAGCCATGCCTCCTGCCCTAGCTCTCCCAGAAAAACCCTCCCTTAGCTCTCCTAGCACAGTCTTGTTCCTCCTGGTAATCTCCCAGTTCCTCCCAGTCCAGCCCAGCTGGGTTGGGGTGTTAATCCTCTCTCCACCAAGCTCCAAGCACGGACCTTGCACCCCACTGTGCCCACCTGTGTGTGGCACCAGGCACCTCTGGGAACCACAGGGATGAGGGTCCTGTCTTGGAAATCCATCCCTGTGTCCTGGGGAGGGAGGCAGTGCTGCTGTCCTCAAGTCCCAGCTAATTACAGGACCCAGCAGGCTGGACTCAGAGCTTTGCTGCAAAACCACAGAAACGGGCTTTGCATTTCCTAAGCTTGAAAACATTTTCCTGAATTATCTTTTTGGCCCCTGCAAGAAACACAGAGAGTGTGGAGTGACCTGCTGCCTGTAGATGAGGGGAGCCCTCTGGGAGCCAGGACCTGTCCTTCCACCTGGAATTCTCATGGACCACCACTGACCCCATGAGACTTTATCTGTTTGCATTTTAAAAATAAAAGAACCCTTTCTGTGCCAATTGTTCTAAAAGAGGATCCAGGAATCACTGGAGCAGTGTTCAAGCTCTTTTCCTGCTTTCTGGTTAATCAGCAAACGTACTAAAAATGTGGCATATGGTCTGTGAGGTGGGGGGAAATTTCTCTTACACCAGAGTGAAAACACTTCATATGAAACCTAAAAGCTGATCACACTGTGGTCATGTGGCTGTGTCAGGATCCTGTCAAAATATATTGCAGCAGAGATTGAGATATGTGACATCTTGCTGAATTCTGCCAGATGTCTGGTGGGATCTCAGAGAGGGTTGTTAGAGCCTCAGATTTGCTTACAAATCTCTGAAAGTGTGTGGTTTATGACTGCCACGGTTGCAGCTATAACCCATCTCCCATCAGGAGTGCCAGTGCTCAAGCTGGGGCAAACTGGCCACAGAGGGGTTAACTCAGATTTCCCTTTGATTGCTCAGTGAATGCAGTAGTTTAATTGCTTTCCTTTGGAAAGAACAATTAACAGCACCAGGGGTTACCCTTTCATCTTGCCATATGGATTATCACACCAAAGGGCATTGATGAGGACATAAAGGTCCCCGGATTTCTTTCTGCAAAGAGCTGATCTTTGTGCTCATATTTGATTTTTTTAAAGGGGTTTCTTCTTTACTTTCAAATGGCACATAGATGCACACAGTGAAAACAGGAATGCACACAATGCTCACTTTGAACATATCAATTGCTGCCCATTTAGGGAGATCAATGCTTTTTCTAAAAGACCTCATGAGGTCAGATTGCTTCCAATATTTCCCCATATGCCCCCCACTCAAAAAGTCCATCAGGAGCTAAGAGTATGCACAACTCACTATAATTAAACTGCTTCCTTAGAGGAAGAACGTTTTCCCAAGTGTTCACCTTGCATCCTCCTGTTCAGCTGAGCCAGGACTTCAGCACACAAATGGGAAAGAAAATCACAGCAGCCTTCAGCCAGCCTTTCCCCATGTTTATTAGATGGGCATTAGAGGTGCTAATGAGCACTGTCAGTGAAAAGCTCTAAAAAACAGAGGACATGGAAAGGAGAATGCCAAGGGGTTCCTGAAACCCCTTTTCAGAGAGGGACCCTGTGGGCAGGATGGCACTGGTGCCATTGCAAAATGGGGGTAAAAAGGGGACCCCTGGACTGCTGACCCTGCTCCCATCTCCTCCTGGACCCCATGGCACAGACAAACCTCCCGTGTCACCCTGCTCTGCATGAGCAGCTTGGAGATGGGATGGAGGTAGCAAGGATGAAGAAGAAATATGGATAAAACGAGCTGGAAGGGACTTTCTCTCTCCCAAAATAAAAGAAAATAAATGAATCAAAAAGCCCTTTCCAAACCTAAGTTAGCAGTTGATTTATTCCGAACTCTTCATGTAAATCTCAGTTATTATCCAGCCAGTAGCTGTGATCTGTTTGGAGCTGGCCCTTGCTGTCAATGCTGCTGTCAGATTTTAATCCCATCCCTCTGCCCTGCCTGTGGGGTTGTGCTCTGTGCTGTGGCTTCCCAACCACAGCCCCTATCCAGCTCTACAGAGGAGAGGCAGTGAGAGGCCATTATCTTTTAATAGCAATAATATTCAGCACTTAGGCAGGTGTTAGAGGGCTTGCTGTTAAGCGTCCCCTGGCTGTGATGAGCAGCAGCAAGCTCGGGGCTCTGGGGATCCCTCCTGAACCAAATCTGCTCCTGTGCTCACTCCCATGTCACACATGGCCTTGACCTCTTCCCCTGTCCAGCCTGCTCTGTCTCCAGGCTGGAGGGGACATGAGCTGAAATCCCCCACTCAGCAGGGACCTCAGCTTCCACAGGGCCTCCCACATCCAGCTGGAGCTGAGTCACTCTGGACAATGAGTGTGAACAACCTGTGGCAGGTGAAAGCTCACTGTGAATTCACCCCTCTGCAGAGGGTGGCAATGAGCACGGGACATTCCCTCTGGGAATGCCCCAAGGAGTTGGGGAATGCCCTGCCCAGACTGTAGGGTCTGGGCTGGAGGTGCTGCTGAAATCACTCCATGGGACCAGCATTTGGCTGCAGGATCCACCACACTCCAGCTGAGAATCACCAAACCACAGCAGCCTGATCCCCTGTGGGGTCAGGCGCTGGCAGATTTGGTCTCCCTACATGGTGAGGATGCCTGAGGTGTGTGGGGTTGCTGGTACCAGTTGTCCCTGCTGTGGGGTGAAGATGAGGTGACAACCCATGGCTCCCACTGGTGCTGGTGGTTTCCTGTGAACACCCTGGCTTTGCAGAGCAATGCAGTGGATGGATTGCGGGGCTGTGCTGCTGGGAAAAGGGATGTGTCACCTTCCCTGCTGCCACAGCTGCACGCCCATGCCAGCACCCTCCTGGTGTTAGTGGAGAGAGCTGGATCAACCCCAGAAGGATCTAAACCACTTTTGCATTCATATTTTGGTTTACTTTTGTCTTTTTATGTTCTCCTTGGACGTTTGTCCTGAGCCACTCTGCAGCCAGCACTCCTGGAGTTTGTGCAAAGGCATCATCCTTTTCCATCCCTGAGCATGGCTGCTCTGCTCCAGCTGGGTTGTGAGGGCACACACCCACCTGGGCTGGGTGCATTCCTGCATCTACAGACCCTCAAAGGTCCCTGCAACGGAGATCTGGTCCATAACACCTTAAACCACCTCTCCAGGGCTTGGCTGCCAGGGCAGTGGATCTCTTTCTTTGGTTTTTGTGTGCTTTTGTTAAACTGAACCTGCAAGGAGCTGAGTGAGGGCTTAGCTGTGTGCACAGGGGTGATGGGCAGGGAGGAGAGCAGAGGGGTGGGAGGGAATAGCCCCCCCAAAATGGTGCTGTTCCTCCAAACCCTATGGATCACTTTGCAGTGACACTTATAGACGAGGAGCATTTTCTTTAACAAATATGGATCTAATGGATTAGGGCTGATCTAATTATGCATTCTGCATTAAGCCGATGCTCCCACTGTCTGTGGCTGCTAGCATAATTAAACTTAATGTACTTTTAATGATGTCTTCTTAACTCATGCATTCATATATGATTAGAATCAAACAGGACGAGCTGTCATGAGTCCAGGAGAGCTCTTGCGGCAGCTCCTGATGGGACTCATGTTGAAATATTAATAATGCAGATTTCAAGGTTAACAACATTGGTTTTGAAGTGGGGAAAGCTCGTCACGCAGTTTGAGCTAATCTGAGGCAATAAAACAGCTCCCCTTTCAAGTTCAGCCTCTTCCAGTCTTTCACGTGTGCTCCTGGGAGCTGAGGAATTTCAGTTTCACTTGGTAAAGATGTCACTAAGGAAGTGAACTGCTCTGTGGGCAGCAGCTTTCAGAAAAGCTGGGACACCTTTTGGGAACTTGCTGGGTGCTGTCCTGGTCTTGCTCTTCCCTTTTCCTGCTGTTCTGGAAATTGGGAGCAGTTTGTTTTAGGGTCTGGCAGTAAGAAGGCAAACTCTGCTTTTGTCTGTGCTCCTGTTTGATGCAGTGAGACCCTCCCAGCCTCTGCTGGCCTTGTCCAGAGCCTCCTTGGCACAGGGAATGTGCTCCCTTTGGCTGTGCCCACCTCTTGAGATGGGGCCCGAGGAAACCTTGGCATTGCTGCCCTGGCTCCAGTGTCCTACATGAAGCAGGCAACAACCCTGCTGTTAAATGTTGGGCTTTCCCCTATTTTTCCTGTTTTTATGTAAACTTTTTGTTTTGTTTTGTTTTAAATGGGCCACTGGCCTGCCAGAGAAGTTGTCCTTTGAGCTCCTGAGAGCAGGCTGTGAAATCGTCTGAAATCCTTCCAGAGGGAAAGCATTGATTTATTACACTGTAACACTGATGCAAACAACACCATGTACCTTTCATCTGAAAAGTCAGGACTTATAGAACACGACACGCCATTAATTTTGATGCCAGCTCAAACAGGGAAGGAATTACTGCTTGAGGCATCCAGAGAGCATGTTAAACCAGCCCTGCAGAGTAATGAACATACTTGGTGGCTGTTGCTTTATACCCCATTGATCCTTAGGAATAGGAAGGTACCTTGACAGCTAATTTGGGCAATCAAAGGCATCTGAATATTTGTGTGTGCATGTTAGTGCATGAGGAAGGGGTGTGATTACCCTCCTGGGAGTGAGGGTTCAGTCACACTGCTCCAGACAGCTGTCCCTTTGCTCAGGTTCAGCAGGGGAGTTCACTCCGTGCAGGTGATCCCCAGCACTCTGCCCCTCTCCATCCCTAAACCAGATTTTATCCTGGCAGCCAGGCAGAAATGCCTTCCTGGGAGAAGTGCACACCAGGATGAGGAAGATAGTCCAAGGGCTCTGGGAACAGCCAGGTAACCCAGCACTTTGCAGGGCTGTAGCTCCCAGGGTTATGGGATCACTTCTGCCAGGGTGGAGCTGGATTCACACCTTGGCCCCATCCCAAAGTTAATTTGCTTTCTAAAGTTCTATGGTGATAGAGACTTATCTGCTTCTAAGAGAACACCATGTACAAACCCAGAGCCCATTCCAGGTCCTGGAGAGGAGGAGCTGGCAGTGCTGAAGGTGATACTGATGTACAGATAGAGGAGAGGTGGGGATGGACAGAAGGAAAATGGGAAGTAATGCTGAGTATAGAATCCCAGAGTGAAAATTGACAGGATTTTGATGGAGTGATCAGTCTCAAGCTGCCCCTCTGCTCCCAGGAGAACCTGTTGTAGGTGCTTGCACACTAAACCCATCCCACTGAAGCCATCAGGAGCAAGTGTCTGGAATAAAACAGAGCAACTCTGTGTAAGAAGGAAGGTGGGAAGGGTGTCATCTTTGTATTGAAGCTGGAGCAACAAGGAGTTGGGGCTTGCATGTGGGTTTTGCCTCAAAAGCCCTGCACTCAAGGACTGCTGGGCAGCTGTACATGGCACTGATGGTTCTGTTAATTAATTAGCTGGGTATATGAGATGAGAGCACGGGGACTTCACTCAGCAGTGAGGTCCCAAGACACAAAACCAGCACTGGTGGATGACAAACTGATTTATGCTCACAGGTAACATGAAGGCAACGGGGATATCTGTGTTTAGGAGCAGCCAGCAGCCACAAATCCATCATGGAACAGCCACATGGGTCTCCAAAAAGTATTTGGGGTTTAAGTATTTGGGGTACCTTTGCTGGCAGGATCTCATGTTCCATCCTCAAGGTGGTGCCTAAACTTAGAAATGTGCCCAGAAATGTTCCCCTGGGACCCAGAGGCACACCTGGGTGACCATGTCATTGGAAACTGAGCAGGAGCCTGTGTTCACAGCAAAATCTCCCCCATGCCTCCCAAAACTTTCGATGGACACACAGCACTTGTTGCAGAAGCTGAAGAGGTCAGTGGTACCACACTTTGAGGCACCCCCTGTCCCTTCCCTGAACTTAGATGATTCAAGTTCTCCTTGCATATGGTGACAGGTAGGAACAAACAAGCCCAGCCAAATCTTTTTGGAGCATCCCAGCTCTGGGTCTGACCCCATAGCAAAGGAATGGACTGGATGATGCATCTGTTGCTCTCCTGCTGCACTTCAGGGTTCAGTGAAGGTTTTTTTTTTGCTTCAACAACTGCTAAAGAAGGGTTCTTGCTGGAGACTTTATTACAAGGAATATTTGCTTTTGCCACTAGAAGGAAATTTTGTCCTGTTAATGCTAAGATAGATATAAAGAAATTGTTTCTTGTGCATTTTTGCTATCTCACTGGGATCCAAGAGTGAGCCACTGAGCAAGAAGGACATTTTGTGACAGAATCCAAGCCCACAGCACAGCACTGGACCCAAGGGAATTGTGGAAGACCAAACTGGGCTGATCCAGCATAACCTGCCTTGGGGGAACCTCTCCTTCAGGCTCAGTGCTTGGGAATCTCTTGTTCTTTGAAGCCTCAGGGGTCACTGCCCCTTTCAAAACATATTAATTCTGTCCCTTGCTGATTCTATATTTAAAACTTACCAGGGGGTAAAACATCACTTTTGGATGCTGGGGATCCTGTTTTGCTAACCTTGGCCCTGTGGGATGCCTGGTCAAAAAGCACTCCTGTGTCTCAGCTTTCCCAGATGATAACTGGGAGAGAGGATATGGGAAGGGGAGTCTTCCCACACCTGTGACACCAAGTGCTCCACTGAACATGACACTAACGAGTTTACCTCAGTAGCTGTCAGTATTTGCATCAATGTCCAACACTCTTGAAATCCTCCTCCTTTCCCACCTCAACAGGTTTTTGGACGAGGAACTTAGCAGGTCAGTTGTGTGAAAACTGAGTGAGAAGCATCCTAAATGTCCAAGCCTCTGAAACAGCATGGGAGCTCCTAGGAAAGCTGATCCTGGTGGGGATTTTTGGACCAGTGCTGGTTCTGAGTTTTCTCTGAGCTGGCCATGTCTTCTCTCTCTGCAAAAACAAACTAAAATCCTCTAATAGCCCTCCTCAAAAGAAAAATAACCCCACAAAACTCCAAACAAAGCAAAATCATTAATTTTGATCCCAATGAATATTTAGTTTCCTGACTCTTGGGTAAATATTAGATAGATTCCCAATTTCAACCTGAAGCAGTTTATTTGGCTGCTGTTCACAAGTCAGACACAGCAAAAATCAAAGAAATCTCTTTTGATTCAGGTTGGGTAATATTGCCTGAGGGGTAACATAATTTTCATTTCCACACATCCAGCACTGGCACAAAACGGCATGGACAAGTATGAGAAATGGATCATAGATCCTTGGTTCTAAAATTCCAGCTGATAATTTCTTCCTTTTTTTGTGTAAATAATAATTACCAATAAAAATATTGCTTGAAAAAAAGAGAATGTGAAAAGAAAAACACCATTGCATTTGATAAAGCAAAATCCTTTGCAGTACTGTCAAAAGAAAAAAAATATAAAAGAAAGAAAGAAAAACCAAAAGAGAGTTAAAACAAATATAGCTGTTAAATAAAAGATCCAGGTACCAAAGAGCAAAATTTAATGAAAGCCAAAACTGTTAAATATGGAATCCTGTTGAGAAAAAAATGTCAATGTCTTTAAGAGTTTTACCATTACTCTATTTTTAAGAAAAGTGTAGTAAAAATACATATTACAAGTTTACATTTTCCACGCTTTTGTCCTATTCACCTTTTTTTTTTTTTTTTTTGCAACCCCTCCACTGATCAAAACCCTTTGACAGCTGCATCTCACATCTTCATGTCACAGGTGGCCAGTTCTAGCAGTGCTGCTGCTCACGAGACTGCTGGGTCCTGGAGGAGGATGGGGCACTGGTGGGTACCAGCAGCCTGTTCCCACCACACCGGCCTGGAACATGACAAGAGCTGGGTCAGGAGACTCATCTGAGGGCTCTGGACATGGAAAAAGGAGCTTGTGCTGACAGGGATGCCTCCATGTGTGCTAGTGTTACATAGAGCTGAAGTTAAAATTAAGAAAAGCAGGTTAAAAATAATGGTAAACCACAGAAAGCGCCCTGAAGTGGTGTTTGGAGTGGCTGATAACAGAGTTCATGTTCAGCAATGAGAGATGAAGATCACAATGTTCCCAGTTTTGGAGAGAGGAAAACATTGGCACAAGAGATGCTGTGCCCAGGCTCAGACCTTGACTCTGACTCGCTGGTCTCCAAATTGTTGCATGACAAGCGGAGCAGATGATTCAGACCAGCCTGGTGGTAAAAGTGGTAAATGTATTGCTCTGCACAGTCACACACTGATGGAAAATGGTATTCACACAATTTCCAGCCTAACTTCCAAATCTCCTCACAGACCTGTGCCAGTCATTTGCCTGCATCATTTTCTCTTCACTTGCCTCCCTTCTTTCATGCTCCTCTCTTGCTATGTTGCAAAAAAGGGAAAAGAGTAAAGAAAACGAGAAAAAGCAGCTCAGAATGCTCCAGTAGCCTCTCAGTCCCTGGACAGGTATTTGTTGGACTCTGAGAACCTTTGCACTTTATTTGCCATCAGTGAGATGGGACCAGGCCAAGCGGGCTCAGTGTGCCCTCTCTCCTCCAGATCTTCTCCATCACCAGATATTCCTCTGGGAATCCTGCCCTTGAGAATGCTTCCCTGGGGTGTCTCAGGCCCACCAGGGTGGGAAGCATTTGTCTGTCCATGCCAGAGATTGACAGAATGAACCTTTTGTGCAGTTCTGGAAAACCTGGATCTCTGGGCCCATGGCTGGACCCGCAGCTGCCTGTCTGGCACTGTGGGCTTCTGCAACACCGAGTCTGGGGTCAGCAGCCTGCTTTCCTGGCTTGTGGATGTTTGCTCCTCTCTAAGGATGCGAGTGGGAATCTGCTACGGTTGGCTTTGTACCCAGAGAGGCCACAGCTTGATGGGGACATTGAGTGTGACCAGCACTGGTGCTGCTGAATGTCATGGCCGCTGGAATTAAGCTCTTGTAGGATCTCCTTGGTTTGCTTCAGCAGCTCCTTCCAGGAATCCATTCTGGCCAGCTACCTACAAAAAGTCCCTCTGAGTTAGAAAGGATGGCCATAGAGGGGTTTCAGAGCAGGAGGGCAGGGTGTTCCCATCGCAGCCCCCCCGCTGTTGCGCTGGTTAATTGGCTAATTGGCAGCTGTCTGGAGCTGGGTACTGGTGGTCCCAGCCCCAGGTGGTTCCCACCAGAAAGGGAGCACACACAGAAGCTAAGCAATGAAGAAATGGTTCACAATTGCTTATTAGCCCCCAATAACCTGGGCAGGAGAGTCACATGTGAGGGGAATACCACATTTACCTTCCCTCTTCAGCAGCCGAGCGTGATCTTACACCGACCCTGTGCTCCCACTCCAGGCACATGATTTTCCTCTTCAACCACCACTCATCATCTCTGGAAGAATTACTGCTTTGTCCTCACGCTACCTGGGGTTTCCAAACTCACCCATGACTTCACCCCTTGTAAAACAGCCTCGTGTTTTTGTTCAGGTTTCTTCCTGCATTGAGTCCTTCCTGCTGCAGGGAGAGCCGGGGGCAGCTCTGTCTGCCTGGCTGTGGCAGCTCCACAGCCTGAGTTCACCACACAACAACCAAGGCAGAATCACCACGGACAAAAGAGGTCACTGCTGACACCCTGCACCGAGTTCAACTTGCCACGTGTCGGTTTTTCTTTCCTTGCTGTTAGTAGCTCAGACATTGTGGTTTGCATCCCAAACTAAACCAGATTGAAGGACTGAGCAGGGAAAGGGGAAAGGGTTGATGTTACCCTGACACCACAGGAATTAGTAAGAAAAAATATATATATTGCACACACTAAGACTTATTAACAACCAAGTTAAAACAAAATGGCATAGTCCTCATTAGTGTTCCAGTGGTTCTTTGATCAGGGATGGTTCACGAGTCTGTAAAATCCCATTACACTCTCCTTATTGCAGTACAGACCTGTTTCTGTTCTCCTGCCAGCGGATCTGTTTGCAAATAAAAAGGGAAATTGATTTGATTTCCTTGAGAAGATCCATCCAATTGTCCCTTCTGTCATCATCGTTTGTCTTGTTGGTGTTGGGTATGTTTTTTGGCTCTGGAGGGGTGGAGTTGGGCTGCCCCTGCTCTCACCCAGGCAATGGGTCAAAAGGCCAATTATAATCCCGTAGCTCCCAGGGACATGCCAGTGCTGTGGCTCATGCATGGGATCGTCTGCATGGATTTGGGGAAATCGTGGCTGACCACACGTCCATTTTCTCCACTGCCTCCTGCTGCAGCCGGCCTGGGAAGGGTTGATGTCCGTATGGCTTCGTTGATTGATTGCTGTGGGATTAAACAAAAACCCTTTTTAGGAAAGACGGGGGGGTCTCCCCCTGTCCTTTGCAACATTGGAGAAATTACAATATTAACCAGTGTTGTCTTTCTGTTCCTGTTCTCCCCTTCCTTGCCTCCATTCAGACTCTCACTTTCTGCATGTCCCCACTACATCTGCTCTGTTCATTCACACCTCTTCTACATGCAAAATTAAATGTTTCAGCAGTATTTTGGGGTATAAAGCATCAGTGCCATATGCCAAAAACCTCTTCGAACTCTACAACATAAGAACAGTCCTCCTGGATCTGAGCAGAGTATTTTACACACTTCCCCCATAGAGATGCTATTGCTACTCCAGGACTGTTATGCACGGTGGACTCTGACTCACCGCAAACATATGTTAAACTTTCCTCATGTGAGAACTTGAGCATGTGCCTATGTTTTTGTCTACAGTGATGACTGAGGTAACTAGGAAATGCAAGCCTAATTCAGGAAACCAAATTTCATCTTCCTGTTCCAGATACATCCAAAACATTAACTTTCAAAGATCTAAGGAAACCATCTGCTAGAACAATTCAGCTAAAAGATAAAGCAAATTTGGTTTCTTTGCATTCGAGATATCTCCTCCAAGGGCATAATTTCTGGAGTGGCATATTCAGGTGAAGGACTATCCATAACAGATAAATCTGGAACAGCTATTGAGCTATTGCATTCTGACACATTTTTTGCAGTGCATTTGTACCTTACTTAACTTTACAGTGGGCACGAATTATAATCTCATCTTTGTAGTTCCATGTACATTATTTGATCAAATAGTATTTTGTCCCTGTGCTCAAGGTAGCTCTCATTGCTTGTGGAATTTCCTCAACCTCAATGGGAAAAGAGCTGTAGCACATTTTCAGTGCATTAGAAATGTTATTATTGCTGACAAAACATTCAGCGTGCTGTGAAATGGCGACATAAAACCCAAAGAAGCAGCTGCTTATTTTCCTTTTGATTCTGGGTGAGTTTCAGTGAAATAGAAATCTATTTGGATTTTTTGAAACTCACTGCATACTTCACGTGCCCATAACAAATTCCATGCTCATGGGAGATGTCAGGATGAGGCAGACAAGGGAGGTGTCACATATCCCACTGCCTCCCTGAACACCATGGTATCTGTATAAGGGACTGCCAAATATACTTGCTCCACTGATGCTGCATTAAATGTCTACCTCCAAGGCTCTCAAATGTCTATCTCAAATCTAATCCACTCTTGACACAACACTCAGAAATTCAGGCACACCAGAATTTAGGGCTGAAACAGATCTCCTGGGCTGTAGGAAATATGCTTCTGCAAGACCATGACAGGGTGGAGTTAAAAAAAACCAACAACATTACAGGAGACATTGGAGAGCAATTTCTCTCAAAGTACACCCATAATTCTGGAATTTGAAGGCCCACATCATCCATTCCAGGGCAGCAATGCTCTGAGCATGTATTGATGTTGCCAGCCTGGAAATGGTGCCAGCAGGGTGCCAGCAAAGGGAACAACAGGATGTGAATCATTACTGCTCTCCCCCAGCTTTATCTTGCTGTTGAGAGCCTGGGTTTGGGGATTTTTCCATATTGCAGCAAAGGCTGTATCACACCAGCCCCAGCACACTTCATCCATGCTGCACACACATTGCCTCCATTAATTTTAAGGAATTTCAATGTGTTTCTGTCGCTGCTGGTGCTGTGGCTTTGCTCTGTGTCTGGATTGTGAAATAGCATCCTGCCACATGTCTGATCTTGCATCAGCTCCCCATGACAGCCCACTGGACCCTCTTTCAGCTTCCTCAGATGGCCCTGTTCCTTTCTAGCAAGCTGAGTGATCACTTCATTATCCCTATGTCTTGGCTTTCCACCCATGGTGTGGGCTGCATCCGTCTCTGCAGGCAGCTCTGGAGGAGCAGAGAGAAGGTGTGAAAGGCCGTGGAATGGGTTGCCACCTTCATCCGCTTGGATTCACTTCTGGACTTGTAACAAAACTCGATTAAGGCAACCAGCATGGCGAGTCCGAGCCCACCGATGAGGATATAGAAAACCCCCGCCACATTGCTGAGACTCAGCGCGCTCGTCTTGTCCTGCAACAAAGAGAGGGGAGGGAGAGGAAGGCACACAGGGAAGGAGAACAATGAAATTAGTGTGGAATTGCTCTGGGAAGGATGCTGCACAATATAGCAGTACTGCCATTACATCATCTTCCTCTTCAAATGAACAAGTGACATTTCTAAGAGCGTTTTTAAATTTTTAATTCGGTGTCTAGTAAATCTAATGTTTCCCTCACACAAACAAATAAACATTTCCTCAGCAATGCGACTCTTGGTAGAGGTTTGGGATCTCTGTTTTTCAATCAGCTAACTTAAATGCTTGTTTTATCCAAAATGTCTAGTTTGAATTATTGATTAAAGGAGGAAAAAAATTTGAATTTTTCCTCCTCTATGACATTTGCTTGTCCCTGATGTCTCGCCTGAAATAACCTGTTCTCTTGGAAATGCTCATTCCTTCATTCCTAGATTGTTTCCCCCGCAAATTCTGTTGCTGAGCAACACATTGAAGTGGATGGGCTTTTTTCTTTTCTTTTTTTTTCTTTTCCTTTTCGATTCTGGGGTTGAGGTGACACCTGAGCTGTCCTCAGGAACTCATTGGATTCCTATGTAATAAGACAGTTATTTCATATGCAATCAAGACCAGCTGATGCATGTCTAAGCTAATTATTTGGTTGGCAATAAATAGGGCTATTAATGAGCCGCAACTTTTTAGTCAGCAGCTACATTCTGATTTTACAATTGCCTAATGAATTGTCATGGCTCTCTGGGGAAGAGACAAGGCTCAGAAAGACTCATTTCACTGTGAGAGGAACCAAATTCCCACACCTAATCCTGATGTCACCCCCTGCAGTTTTCAAAACCTTCTCCTCCACGATGACCAGGTTGAGTTGGGGTGTGGGGATGATCTGGGCAGCAGCAGGATCCCAAACATGGCTCAGCTCCATGTGCAAGGCTCCTGCTCCTAGGACAGGCTTTCTCTAGAGTGAACCCTGCTCCATGCTTGCTGCTGCTCTGCAATTTTGACTCAATACCAATTTGACAGCAGAGATTCCCCAGGGCCAGCCCAACAGCTCAGTGCAAATCTGTTGGGGCCACCAGAGTCTGAGCGGCACTGACAGCCCTGCTCTGTGGACGTGGGAGGAAAACTGCATGTGGCTCATTTTGAGATGTAGCCACACAGTTAAAGGATTACATGGGTGCCTGCAGAAGGGTCTGCAGCTGGAATGAAATCTCTGCACAGCTCTTGCTGTTCTTCTCTGCTACTCCATGGACACGTGGACTGGTGGGTGGCACAGCGTGTTCCTTGCCCCTGCAGGACACTTGATTCACTTGCTCTTCTTGGCAGGTTTTACAAGAAGCAACCCACAGTTTTTGGGAAAGGAGGGATTCAGAAAACAGAAAAGGATATTGTCAAAAGGGTCCAAACTGGAACATCAACATGAGCGTTGAAGGTTTCAGTAGAGGGCAGTCTGCCTGACACTGGTATAGTCTTTCAGGCAAGCGTGTTTTGCAAAGGATTCTGTCTTTTTCTGTATTAGGGTTTGGTGGCAAAAACCCTCAGCCTTCAAGGCATGAATGCATCTCAATTTTCACTATTAAAAAAAACCTCCTGTAACAGAAGAGAATGTATTTTTTTTTTTTTTTTAATTAGAGGAAAAGTGGGTTCCAGTCAAGAATGCTAAAAAGATGTTTTTTTTCTTCTATTTCTCTTTCATCTGACTCACTGCCCATGCAAGCTGCAAAGCTTCTTCCGAGCTGGAGTTCCCACTGTAGGCTCTGGTAGCATGGGGAGCAACTTTCCATCTGAACCCTCTGCTGAGAGATGCAAAGGTTGTTATGGGGCCATCCATGCTGGGTTTCAGTTGCTGGAAAAAACTCCACGAGTGATGTAATTTTCTGGGCTTTGCTGGTTGATCACTTTGACAAGGGACTCGTCATGGTCACCATGTGCTGGTGGAAAGGTTGGGTTTCTCCCTTGTATAACCTTCATGCACTGGTTGTAATCTTGATGCTTCCTGGGTGTTCTCTGTAATGAGAGATTTCTGAAAATCTCCTCTTAATTTCTACAGTTTCAATATTTGAGAGATTATTTATCTTTTCTAATCTGCCTTCATGCAGTTTTTCCCCCAGGCTTGACTGTATATTTGTTCAGTCATCTCTTCTCTGCAGATTGTTAGGTGTACTTTCAGGCATCAGTTGGGAAATTCTGGGAGTTTTTTAGTGGAGATGTAGAAAAGCAGAGCAATTACTCTGAGGAAACTGTGCTACAACATATCAGTTACTTTGTCCTTTAAAATTCACTCTGAAGGAGCTGCTTCAGCTTCAGGGAGGGGTAAACACACTAAAAGGGGGCTGCCCTTCTCAGCATCCTAATCTTTCAGCCTGGCTTCTTAATGAAATGTGGCTGATTAGCACATGCTGTCTGCTCAGAGGGAAGAATGGGGACGGGGTGCAGGTGAAGCAGCCTTAATTTGTGTGTTGCTAATAATTGTCAGCCTACACTTTCACCTTGATTTAACAGAAGGGTGGAAATCTCCACAGTATCAGGAACATCCAAGCTCTGTGCAAAATGATGACACTGTAGACAAGAGAAAATCTATTGATGCTGTCCTCCAAATAAATGGATCAGTGCAATCATACAACAGTCTTTGACTTGCAGCCATAGGCCTTAGGAAATCTGTCTTCCTTGGCTCCGTCGGGCATAGGAATACACAAATTCAGGGTTTATTTACCACAGTGTAATTTCCACCCCCAGTTTGGGGTTCATGGTCCAGGGAGGCACGTCCTCAGCTGGCTGCAGGTGCAAAGCAGTCTGGCAACCAGGAAAGGCTGCTGGTTCTTAATTCCCACTTTCCTTCTCATGCCAGCAGCAAAACAACCAGTAAGAGAGAGGAGATGACCCAAAGCAGTTTCCTGCATCACCACTACAACTCATTTCGGGGCTGTTATGTTTTTCTTGCATTTACTTTGCAGTAGCATTATTATTGTTATTGTTATTGTTATTACTCATATTACTGCAATTCCTCTTATTACAATATGAGTGAACTGAATGCTGTCTTATCCAGAAAGCAAAGGAAAGCATTGAGAGGCACAGTGGTGGGCAAAGAGGCAGGGAGGGAAAAAGCAGCATCAGTTTCACTTCTGCTCCCCTTGTAAGGTTTCTCCCAAGGAGCCAAAGGCAGATTCCTGGGGCACTGGGGAATGCTGAACTGCAGGAGCACTGCTGATGGCACAGCCTGCTACCACGAGCAGGCTGAGAAGTGGCACTGCTCTTATGGTGATGCTTGACTTCTTGCTCATCCTCCTTTTAATACTCTTTTTCTTCCTTCCCTCTCCTAGCAGGAGATGTTCTTTGGGCAGGAGTGCCATCTCATGCTCCCTCCAGCTGCATGACCTGACCCACATGAAGGGTCAAAAGCCCTGAGTGCCCCACTGAGGCTCTGCCTGCTGTTTCCATGCATGATCCTGCCCCAGTAACGCTCATAAAAACAAAAAGTGCCACATTATTCTATCTGCTTGAGAGAACACTCCCCTCCTCTCTGCTCAGCTCTGTGACACCAGATGCTCTCCTGCAGAGCTGCCCATCACTGAACCAGCTTGTTAGTGGGAGTGTAAATGTCACTGCTCATCTCCCGCAGCAGCAGAGCCCTGACGTGGGGGGAAGATTGGCAGGTGAAAAGAGAAAGAAAAACCCATCTTCCCAAAAGAAAAACCCATCTTCCCAGCCTTGTTGCTGCAGCAACCAGGCACCTTCCTGTCTGTTACTCTCAAACATGGCACTGTGTCCATCATCCACTTGACCATTATTTAATCCTTGTTGGCTGATGGGCTTTAGGGCCAAATTTGCCCAGCTTCCCAGCAGGGCTGGTCCTTTCTGTCACCCAGTGTGAGTAGAGCTCATTGGAAGCACAGGGTGATGGCATCTTTAGCTATTGCAGTCTCCAGAAGATGAACTGTCCATAGAGCACAAGAAGTTGAGCTTTGGCCCCAAAAGCTGGGCAGACTTTAGTGGGGTAAGGCCTGAAGCTCAGCAGTGAAGGACAGAGCATTGGCCATCATCTGAGAGTGCTGCCAAGGGATATGCAAGAGCACATGGATGGCTGGGGATGGGGCTGCTCAGCATAAGACACTTTGATTTGAAAACCTGCCAACTTCCTGCAAAGCCAGGGCAAGGCATTAGCAGGACTTTTTTTCCCACTTTTTTTTCTTTTTTAACAAAACCAAATTTGTTGCACTGGAGAAGAGGGTTGGGAAATGTATGTCTTTGATAAAGGTCTTTTAATTGCATGACACACCTGGGTGTCCCTGAAAACAGATTGCTATCCTGGCCTAGGAAAAAATTACCTTTTACCAATGCCTTTCAGAATCACATCCATTTGCCACAAAATTTAGAGTCTATCTTGTCATTACATTTCAACAATACAAGGCATCCCTTGCAAGTCCATTTTATTGCCTGTAAAAAGTCCATCCTGTCCTTGTTTGCAAAATCAGGTCCTTCTAGGGAAGTGCCTGTTACAGTGCCTGCCTCACCCCTGCTGTGGCAAGTAGAGCAGACTCAGAAAAGCTGGGAATTGGTGGGTAGTTTAGTTTCTAGCTGTGTGCAGTGCTGGAGGTGAATTTGTGTGGATAAATCCTGGGGCTGTGTGAAGGGGTGGCTGCTGCATGTTCACTGTGGGGACAAGAGCAGCAGGGACATTGCCTGTCATGTCCCACTGGCCGTGGACTGAATGTCCAGGCACCTTGTGGGATGCCATGACCTATCAAAATATTCAGCAAAGCAGGAGTGTTTACCTCTGGAGTTTGAGTTCAGATCTACTAATGTATCTACTGTCTCTTCACAGGAATTTCTCAGGATTAAAAAACTTGGTGAGCAATAGATAGGTAAACAGATTAAAACCAGGATGCACTGAAATCAGTACAGGCATGACACATTATCCGGGGCCAACTAAAATAAGCCTGGGAAACACCAGAAGTTTTGCTAAGCTCTGGCTAAAAACCTGGGGCACAAACCGTACATCCGTACATCCAGCTAGGCCCTCACTCCCCTTCATAAGCACTCATTTATCATTCTGAAAATCCTCCAACTGCAAACTAAGCTAAGCTCAACAGTAGACTGAAATGGGAAGGTTTTATCATGCCAGTGTGAGGAAAAATGTTAAATAGCCTCCATCCTCTCCAGCTTAGCTCTAGAGCTTGGCTCTTGAGGAAAGGTGAGTGTTCCAGCCTGTAGTGAGGGATCTGTGCCCACCATGGGCAGGATGGGGGAAGCCGGGCTGGTGATCAACTCTGCCTCATGTCTGGAGCATGGGCACCATGGAAAAAGGACGGGGATGCTCATGCAGCATCTGGACAGCTCAGCTTGTTTGCAGTAGGTGCAAAAGAGCCCGAGAGACAAAAATGGATAGAACTTGGGTGGGCAATAGGTGGGCACGTTTCCTGGCTGCAGTTGTGAGAACTGTGAGCAATGCAATTTCTTGGTCTTTCTGTAGGTGGGAGAGGTGATGTTTATGTTGATTTCTCTGACGTTTCATGTCACACTTCTGCTGCAGACACGGTGCAGACGCTGAGCAAGGACTAGAGATGAGATCCTTTTGTGTAACAGCCAGGACTCTTCACTGTGATCTTCCACTCCCAGAAAAAGATTACATGATTTAAGGTTTGTGCCTACTGATTTCACACATGGAGTTTCAAGCAGCTCTCATGACTTCAGGATCCAATCTCTTTTATTCCCATGTGATTCACATGTGTGTGATGGGGTTTTCCAAGCACATGTAAATAACATGTGATCAATATTGTGGTCATATGATCCACATAAACCCATGTGTCCCAAACCTTCTCTTTCTGTCCCTATTGGTTACCCTACTGTGTGGACAAAGCCCTACCTACTTCTTCGTATTTTTTTCCCAACAGAATAGTGATAAAGCACAGTATTGTAGGGATTTTGTTTTAAACTAAACTGATTTCACATCCATTTCCTTATGGGAATTTTATTGGCCATGGGATTTCTCTGGCACTAATGCATGCAGGTTCGTGGTGAAGGAATTATGGAAGCTGTGTCATGGCTTCAGTTTCCCAGCAGAAGTGATTATTTTTCATTCATATGGTGACTACTGCTCAGTTGGTTACCTTGCAAAATGCACACACTCTACAAGTCAATCAGATTTTTGCCTGAGTGGGACCCATGCCATATTGTATAGCATGTCTTATAGAAGGGTTATTCTTGGATATGTGGAATGTTGCAGAGAAGAGCAGAATTTGATTTCAAATAGTGTCTGTCAGCCCTAGAATGCTTTACA